>SJXQ01008636.1:0-36773 GCA_006408695.1 Aepyceros melampus
AGGACAATTAAAATACCTTACTTATAGAGAGGAAGAAAATAAAATTTTGTTATTCTTCATCTCTGCTTAAGGTCAAACACTGTTCAAAGTACTTGTTAGAGAAATTAATTGAAATGTTACTCCCTGGACAAGTATGGGATTTCTTAATAAAATTTAGAACCCCTAATGATTAGTCTGATTGAATTCAGAAATGAGTCTTTATATTCATTAGTTCAAGCTGCCATAACAAAATGGGAGGCTTACACAATAAGCATTTATTTTCACACAGTTCTGGAAGTTGAAAGTCCAAGATCAAGGAGTCAGTAGGGTTGACTTCTGGGGAAACTACTCTTCCTATTTTGGCCTCCTTGTCGCTGCCCCAATATAATCTTACCTCTGTGTGTATGTGAAGAGAGCTCCCTGATGTCTCTTCTACTTATGAGGACTCAGTCCCATGGAATTGTAGCCTCACCATTATGATCTCAGTTAACTTTACCTCCTTAAATTCCCCATCTGTAAATTCAGTTTCATGGGAGTTAAGGCTTCAAAATATTAATTTGGGAGGAATACAATTTAGAAGGAATCTGCCTGCAATCCAGGAGACCTGAGCTCAAGCCCTGCATCTGGAAGATCCCTGGAGAAGTTCATGGCAACCCACTCCAGTATTCTTGCCTGGAGAATCCCCATGGACAGAGGAGCCTGGTGGACCACAGGCCATGGGGTTGCAAAGAATCAGACATAACTGAGCAATTAACACTAAACACACACACACACAATTCATTTGATAACAATCTTTACGAAAAAATATTTCTTTTTTTTAGAAGTACGATAATATTATAAACTTTATCCAGCACATAAAATGTAAGAAATGGACTCTGACTTCTGTAGCAAAGTGTAATGGTTGCTACTCCTGTTATTCCAAATGCTCATAATCCGTATGCACATTTAAGCAGCTCTATTTTTCTGTGTATGCATTGGTCAAGAGAAGCTTTCTGTTTCCCATGGATTCTCATTAGTAAGCATTTCAAGACACACACATACACTACACACTGGCAAGAGGTCCTGCATTTAAGAGGTTTCTACTAATCATGAAACCCACTCACTCCTGAATCTCATCTTAGAGAAACTCATTAAACAAAATATCAACATGTACATCCTCTTCCTCTCTACTTTGATGAATGTCTATCAGTGGTAAAGGCTTCCACATAAAGTCTTGGATAAGGATAATATATAGGATGCTATTAAGTTATCTTGGAGATTCTGAAGCTTAGAATTCATTAGTACAACGATAAAACACATGAAGACCATACCACACACAGAGGTTTGTCCATTCTATTTATTTATTTATCCTGAGATTTTCCTCCAGCCACCAGAACAAAGTAAATGCATACAATCAAGTGTCCAGTTGCATTCATATTCCTCTGGTTGGCAGAAGAACATGCTCGGAGAATTTCAGAGCTGATAAGATTGAAAGGGTTATTGACTCCAAACTGCTTTTTCCCCCACACATGAAGAAACAAAGCCTTAGAGAAGATAAAAGAATTTTCATGGTCACACAAGAAGTTAGTATCAGAAATTTTCAGTGAAATATTTTTCTTATATTCATTCAATCTACAGTATATTGTTAAGTAAATTAGTCAAAACAAATTGTCAGTGTTATGTAATTAAATTATTAAGAGAAGTCAAACTAGAGTGAAATCTTAATAATAGAAAAAAGAGCTCCAGAATTTAAATTGCCTTTTATTGAAAAAGAATCTATGCTATTGTATGTGCCATGTTCAAATTCATTTCCAGGATTCACTGAGTTTATGAAGGCTAAATGCAGAAATAATTAACAGCAATTTAAATTAGCTCTTGCTTTGTCTGCTCATTTGTTTTATTAGCTTTAAAGTGAAGTAGAACAAAGCTCGTATTTCTGTTCTGTTCCATCTGCATCAAAGACATTAACATTTTAACAACATTCGCATCACACCTGGCAAGTTGAAAACTGGTTGGTTATCATGTCTTCACATTTTTGGCTTTAACAGCATGTGGTTGTCATTTTTAAGATAAAGATACTGAGTGCAAAGTGAAGCAATGTTAAGAGCAAAGAGTGAACAAAAATTCATTGGGGCTTTATGTAGATTTATTATAAATGGAAAGTTTCTAGATAACAGGTTTTTCCCCAGTTTTATTGACAAGTAACACTTTTTTTTGTTACTTACACTCTTGAACTAATATTATTAAAAGTAGAAAATATAATGACACAGAAATTTCAAACGAATGAGAAGAACTGAAATAAATATTAATTATATATTTTTTGTCTTTAATAGCATTAAAAGTTTTCCAGTTTTAATTAACATATTTTATATAATTTTCAGGTGTACAACATTATGGTTTGATTTACGTAGGTATGCATAAACAAACATGTAAATGGTAAATAATTATAATAGGTTCATCTAAAATCCATCTTTTCACATACATAAAGGGAATAAGAAGAGAGAAAATTATTTGTGATATCAACTCAGGATTTATTCTCTTAACAACTTTCCTGTTTTTCATACATCAATACCTAGTACTTATTTATCTTATAACTGAAATTTTGTACTTTTAGCCATCTTCCTCCAATTTCCCCTCACCTCACCCTTCACTGCTAGTAACCACAAATTGGATTTCTTTTTGTGAGTTTAGATTTTTTGTTTGTTACTTTAGGTTCCATATGTAAGTGAGATCATATAGCCTTCGTCTTTCTCATTTCACTTAACATAAAACCTTCAAGTTTCATCCATGTTGTCACAAACGGTAGGTGCTTCTCATTCTTCTATGGCTGGATGATACTCTGTTGTGTATATGTGTGTATGTATATACACACATGTGAGCTCAGTCTCCCAGTTGCATCTGACTCTTTCCAATCCTGTTTTATAGCCCACCAGACTCCTCTGTCCATGAGATTATCTTAGCAAGAATATTGCAGTGGGTTGCCATTTCTTCCTCTACAGGATCTTCCCAACACGGGGACTGAACCTGCGTCTCCTGTTACTTTTGCCTTGGCAGGCAGATTCTTTACCACTGTGCCACCTGGGAGGCCCCTGTGTGTACACATAGACACAATAGAATATTATTTTATTGTATTACATTTATCACAAATGTTTTGTCCATTCATCCTTGGTGGACACTTGTTTCCATGTCTTGGCTATTGTAAATAATATTGCTGTGAAAATGTGGGTGCAGAAATCTTTTGAGTTATCATTTTTGTTTCTTTATGTATATTCCCAGAAGTGGAATTTCTGGATCATATGATAGCTCTATTTTTAATTTTTGAGTTTCCTCAATACTGTTTTCTAAAGTGACTGTACCATAGTGCCATGTTTTATCTAAAGATATCTGGTAGTATCTCGAAAAAAAAGTTTCCCACTTGTATATATTTAGTCATATATTTAGTCCATTATTAAAATTTTCCTTATTTAACCTTGGTATTCAAAATTTTCCTTTATGTCTTCATAAATGATGCATTCCAGATTTGTTAGCTCGAAAGGCCTCTTTTAATACTGACTAAAGTTCAGCAACAATACCTAAACTAAATTTAGGAAGAAAACTGTTGACTATAGAATATAGAAGTACAAAACATATGTTCAAATGAAGTTGAGCAATTTGTTAATAAATTTGAGATTAATAAAAAGAATTTAGGTTAATTATAAAAATAATCTAAGCTAATATATATATGGGAGAAGGAAATGGCAACCCACTCCAGTGTTCTTGCCTGGAGAATCCCAGGGACAGGGGAGCCTGGTGGGCTGCCATCTATGGGGTCGCACAGAGTCGGACATGACTGAAGTGACTTAGCGGTAGCAATATATATATAAATATCAAAAATTACCTATGTAAATGAAGTATTAATAATGATAGTAATTAACTTATTTTTTACTATGAGCTAAGCATTGTGTTAAATATTTTAGATGAAGTATGTCCTAGGGTACTGTAATTTTTCAAATGAAGTTGAGCAATTTGTTAATAAATTTGAGATTAATAAAAAGAATTTAGGTTAATTATAAAAATAATCTAAGCTAATATATATATGGGAGAAGGAAATGGCAACCCACTCCAGTGTTCTTGCCTGGAGAATCCCAGGGACAGGGGAGCCTGGTGGGCTGCCATCTATGGGGTCGCACAGAGTCGGACATGACTGAAGTGACTTAGCGGTAGCAATATATATATAAATATCAAAAATTACCTATGTAAATGAAGTATTAATAATGATAGTAATTAACTTATTTTTTACTATGAGCTAAGCATTGTGTTAAATATTTTAGATGAAGTATGTCCTAGGGTACTGTAATTTAGATACTCTTGTGACTTAGCTATCTGATATAAATCTTAAAGACACAATATTGACAAAATACTAACTAAAGAACCATGTACTGAAATTATTTAATCAGTTTGAAAATATCATGATGTCAAGGGCATCTGATACATACAGAGATAGACACATGCATATATATAGATACAGATATAGACACATACATATAGATAGTTGAATTCTATGTTGAGGTTATTGGGCCAATTCTCCTAGGCAGTGCTTTCTAAAAAAATGGAAGGAAATTTATGAATGTAAGAAAAAACTAAAACTTTAAACCAAGAAATTACAAAGAAAATAAGAGAAAAAGAGGAAAATAGTTTTCTTTATACAAATGTTTTCTTTCTTTAGGTAAATTATTCCTAAATATTTTCTTTCTTTTGTTGCAATGGTGAACAGGCTTAAGTTCTCTTTCTGATTTTCCAACATCATCCTTTAGGAATGGAAGGGACTTTTGTGTATTAATTTTATATCCTATGACCTTACTATATTCATTGACTAGCTCTAGTAATTTTCTGGTGGCATCTTCAGGATTTTATAAGTAGAGTATCATGTAATTTGCAAACAGTGAGAGTTTTACTTCTTTTCCAATCTTGATTCCTTTTATTTATTTTTCTTATCTGATTGCTGTGGCTAGGACTTCCAAAACCATGTTGACTAGTAGTGGTGAGAGTGGGCACCCTTACCTTGTCTTGATTTTAGAGGAAATATTTTTAATTTCTCACCATTGAGGATAATGTTTGCTATATCATATATGGCTTTTGTTATGTTGAGATATGTTCCTTCTATGCCTACTTCCTGGAGAGTTTTTTATCACAAATCGGTGTTGAATTTTGTCAAAGGCTTTCTCTACATCTGTTGAAATAATCATATTGTTTTTATCTTTCAATTCAAAGAAATTAATATGGTGTATCATATTGACTGATTTGCATACATTGAAGAATCCTTCCATTCCTGGAATAAAGTCCACTTGATCATGATGTGTGATCTTTATAATATGTGCTTGCATTCTGAAAGGAAGAGAAAAAGGAGAGAAGGAAGGAAAGTAGGAGAGAAGGAAGGAAGAGATTTTTAATTGTAATCACAATGAAAGAAAATAAATAAACAAACTCAGATAGAGGAAAATAACTGGTAAAATATTTTAGAAAGCATATATAGGGAATCCAGATTAGATGGTGTTCTAAATTTAAAAGAAAACACTAAAAACTTTTTTTCAAGTTTATTAAATTGGTATATTTTAAAAGGTGTACAAATAATGCTGTTGCTAATAGCAATAATGAGAAGAGTTAATAATAAAAAGCAAAAAAATTGCTTGTACTCAGAAGTTTCCATTTTGGTTTCCTAGTGAACGGTTAAAGTCACTGTAAATTATGCATAATATAAGACTGGAATGACGCAAATGTGTATTTATTAAGATGCACTGAATTTGTTTTTAAATTCTAACTGTAATAGCATCAGATGCTAATAGCTTCCTGGAAAATAGGTCACCATCATTAGATAAAATTTTCTTACCTTACCTTTCCCTTACCTTTCAGAAATTGTTTTTATATTTTAATTAGAGGTATGTATAGTAAATAAAGAAAGAATAAGTTTTGTGCAATAAATGACATACTAATAAAACAAAAATGAGCTGATAGTTATAAAGTACTTTGTAAAAGTTAAAGTACTGGATCAAATGCAATTAACTCAAAGAACAATTAAAGGTATTGAGTTGTATATTTAGTTATTCATAAAAAATTAAATTCACTGGCAGCCTTCAGTTAATAAAGATAATTTTAAAAATCTATAAAATGGTGTTGTGTAATGTCACTAGTTTTCCTGTTAGTTTTTTTTTTTTTCCCCCTGTGTACATGATAAATAGTATACTGGAGCCTGAATATTGCCTTTATACACTTCAAGTTACTTTTACACTTTCCTTTTCTATATTGACCTTAGTACAAGTAAATTCACCTTGAAGCAGAAACTTACATACCTAATAGACATAATAATCATGTACTTTAACTTATTGAACTGTTAGAAACTTTGTTGAAATTTGGAACATTTTATACAATAATTTATGCCAGAAGGTGGCACCAAAAGACTCAACTTCATAACCTCATTATTAATAAATTCATGAGATTATTCTATATTTGGATTTCTAAGTGCAGGCAAATAGCAATGCAAATGTAGAATAAAATTATAAAGGTATTGCATACATTTCAAGGTTGTATGTAACACTGGAAAGAAGTAGTCTTTTTGGACTTCAGATATGGCACTGCAGAGATCTAACACTGTATATTTTTTTATGCTCATTCTTATAAATCTACATGTATTTCTGAATTCTTTAAAAATAGGTACTTAAAAATTAAGTCCAAATACCAAGTGTCTTATCTCCTCATCAATAAAGTATCTTTTCATTATCAATGCTTTAAATTCCTGTTATGACACATCAGCCATTTTAGCAAGTTTCATCACTTTAAAGATGTATTCAGTGCCACGTTAAGGGAATAGATTTCTGAGCTTCATCAGTGTTATTGATAACATCTTATTCCTTTCACTTGCTGTTCCCTTGGGAGGTAGTTAAGGTCAGTGATCAGGAGCTCAAGCTTTGCTGTACAGATGTGTGAGTTTGGGTTCTTGTTCTGCCATTTAGTAGCTGTGTGATCTTCTGAAACTTAAACTCTCTCTCTCTTAGTTGAATTTGTTAATAAGCTGATTTTTGAGAGAAAAACAGTGGAACTCAAGATACACACTTAAAGTGTCTGGACAAATCCGAATACCTTGGAAGCATTCATGGGACATCAAGTGGCAATGATGCTATTTCAAAGAGAAGTTTTCCCTTCTGCAAGTTATCTCCAAATACGCCTTATTCTTAAATTCATAAATAATAAGAACTCCTTGATTAGAAATCATTAAGAGAAAATGCTATCTGATTAGCCTCTGAGCATACAAAAATTTGTAGATTTAAAGTTTTTCCCCAATTGTCACAAATATAAAGATATAAATGCTTTAACCACTGATAAAAATAACTTTTTGAAAACATTTATGCTTGAGCATGTACTTCTCTATAAAATAAACCAATAGAAAAATATACAAAAAAGCATTTTTTAAGCAATAAGAATGGGTAAGAAGTCAAGATTTCTACTGTCAGTTTAGGCAGAAAAAGAGCACATTTGGTAAGAGAAGTAATATTTAATGATGAGTTTCATGTGCATTGTTTAAGCTGACCTGTCAATTCAGTCAGTTCAGTCGCTCGGTCGTGTCCAACTCTTTGCGACCCCATGAATCACAGCCCGCCAGGCCTCCCTGTCCATCACCAACTCCCGGAGTTCACCCAGACTCACGCCCATCGAGTCAGTGAAGACTTCCAGCCATCTCATCCTCGGTCGTCCCCTTCTCCTCCTGCCCCCAATCCCTCCCAGCATCATAGTCTTTTCCAATGAGTCAACTCTTCACATCAGGTGGCCAAAGTACTGGAGCTTCAGCTTCAGCATCATTCCTTCCAAAGAAATCCCAGGGCTGATCTCCTTCAGAATGGACTGGTTGGATCTCCTTGCAGTCCAAGGGACTCTCAAGAGTCTTCTCCAACACCACAGTTCAAAAGCACCAATTCTTCGGCGCTCAGCCTTCTTCACAGTCCAACTCATATCTATACATGACTACTGGAAAAACCATAGCCTTGACTAGACGGACCTTAGTCAGCAAAGTAATGTCTCTGCTTTTGAATATACTATATAGGTTGGTCATAACTTTTCTTCCAAGGAGTAAGTGTCTTTTAATTTCATGGCTGCAGTCACCATCTGCAGTGATTTTGGAGCCCAGAAAAATAAAGTCTGACACTGTTTCCACTGTTTCCCCATCTACTTCCCATGAAGTGATGGAACTAGATGCCATGATCTTCGTTTTCTGAATGTTGAGCTTTAAGCCAACTTTTCCACTCTCCTCTTTCACTTTCATCAAGAGGCTTTTTAGCTTCTCTTCACTTTCTGCCATAAGGGTGGTGTCATCTGCATATCTGAGGTTATCGATGTTTCTCCCGGCAGTCTTGATTCCAGCCTGTGCTTCTTCCAGCCCAGCGTTTCTCATGATGTACTCTGCATAGAAGTTAATAAGCAGAGTGACAATATGCAGCCTTGACGTACTCCTTTTCCTATTTAGAACCAGTCTGTTGTTCCATGTCCAGTTCTAACTGTTGCTTCCTGACCTCCATACATATTTCTGAAGAGGCAGGTCAGGTGGTCTGGTATTCCCATCTCTCTCAGAATTCTCCACAGTTTATTATGATCTACATAGTAAAAGGCTTTGGCATAGTCAATAAAGCAGAAACAGATGTTTTTCTGGAACTCTCCTGCTTTTTCCATGATCCAACAGATGTTGGCAATTTGATCTCTGGTTCCTCTGCCTTTTCTAAAGCCAGCTTGAACATCTGGAAGTTCACGGTTCACGTATTGCTGAAGCCTGGCTTAAAGAAGCCTGGTCAGGAGAAGCTGACCTGTGGCTGCTGTAAATACATAATACATTTATCTTTGAGGCATAAACATCAAAAATAAAACTCTTAATCATTTGGTAAAGAGGTGAAGGGAGAGGCAAAACTTTTTGCCACTTTGTACAATTGTAGGTGTGTTATACAATTGAGGAATAACTGTACTTAGTTAATCACTACTTGCAAAACATTTACAAAGCAAAAGCCTATAAAAGTAGCTAAAATTTTTCTTAAAAGAGAATTTAATCTGTCAGTCTCAAGAAAACAAAACTGTTTTAATTTGCCTCCATAAAAATAAGATAATAATGATACAAACATAAACAAGAGACATAGGTCAAATAACTCTCTCACAACAAAGAACTGAAGAACTACTTATACAGTAAAATAATAATGATATATAACACTTGCAAAATGTCACCTCATCAGCCTTTGTGTCTGTACTAGAAATTTTTAAATTCAAAATACCTTTATTACCATAGCATAGAAAATCAAAGTTCATTGTTGATTATCACATGACTTACAAATCAAGTTTATAATCTATTTTTTCTTATCCGTAAAACAGCAGGGCTTGAATTAGTGTTAGTCTGATCTCATGAGGCAAAGAGAGCTATCTAAAATAACTATTCTTAGTTCAAATTGATTTTTGAAAGCTTCTTCTTGAAACAACACATTACTCTGCCATGTGACCTGTTGTTAATTATGGAAAGTTTGCATATGTCTACAAATAAATGTTTGAAATATACATATTGATATATGTATATATGTTTTATATATATATATATTTATATTTATATTCAGTCACTCAGTCATGGTAGGCTCTTTGCGACCTCATGGACTGCAGCATGCCAGGCTTCCCTGTCCATCATCAACACACAGAGACTGCTCAAACTCATGTCCATCAAGTCGGTGATGCCATCCAACCATCTCATCCTCTGTTGTCCCCTTCTCCTCCTACCTTCACTCTTTCCCAGCATCAGAGTCTTTTCAAATAGTCCGATCTTTACATTCAGGTGGCCAAAGTATTGGAGTTTCAGCTTCAGCATCAGTCATTCCAATGAATATTTAGGACCGATCTCCATTAGGATGGACTAGTTGGATCTCCTTGCAGTCCAAAGGACTCTCAAGAGTCTTCTGAAATGCCACAGTTCTAAAGTATCAGTTCTTTGGCACTCAGCTTTTTTTATAGTTCAACTCTCACATCCGTACATGGCTATTGAAAAAACCTTAGCTTGGGCTAGACAAACCTTCGTCAGCAAAGTAATGCATCTGCTTTTTAACATGGCATCTATGTTTGTCATAGCTTTTCTTCCAAAGAGCAAGCGTCTTTGGATTTCCTGGCTGCAGTCACCATCTGCAATGATTTTCAAGCCCAAGAAAATAAACTTTGTTACTGTTTCCATTGTTTTCCCCATCTATTTACCAAGAAGTGATGAGACCGGATGCCATAATCTTCACTTTTGAATACTGAATTTTAAGCAAGCTTGTTCACTCTCCTCTTTCACTTTCATCAGGAGGCTCTTTAGTTCTTCTTTGCTTTCTGCCATAAGGGTGGTGTCATCTGTGTATCTGAGGTTATTGATATTTCTCCTGGCAATAGTGATTCCAGCTTGTGCTTCATCCTGCCCAGAATTTTACATGAGGTAACTCTGCACATAAGTTAAATAACCAGGGTGAAAAAATAGAACCTTATGTACTCCTTTCACAATTTGGAACCAGTTAATTGTCCCAAGTCCGGTTGTAACTATTGCTTCTTTACCTGCATACAGATTTCTCAGGAGGCATGTAAAGTGATCTGGTATTCCCACCTCTTTCAGAATTTTCCACAGTTTATTGTGATCCATACAGTCAAAAGCTTTGGCATAGTCAATAAAGCAGAAACAGATGTTTTTCTGGAATTCTCTTGTTTTTTCCACGATCCAGTGGATGTTGGCCATTTGATCTCTGGTTCCTCTGCCTTTTCTAAAACCAGCTTGAACATCTGGAAGTTCACAGTTCACGTATTGCTGAAGCCTGGCTTGGAGAATTTGGGGCATTACTTTACTAACATGTGAGATGAGTGCAATTGAGCCGTATTTTGAATATCCTTTGGCATTGCCTTTCTTTGGGATTGGAATGAAAACTGACCTTTTCCAGTCCTGTGGCCACTGCTGAGTTTTCCAAATTTGTTGGCATATTGAGTGCAGCCCTTTCACAGCATCATCTTTCAGGATTTGAAACAGCTCAACTGGAATTCCATGACCTCCACCAGCTTTGTTTGTAGTGATGCTTCCTAAGGCCCACTTGAGTTTGCATTCCAGGATGTCTGGCTCTAGGTGAGTGATCACATCAACGTGGTTATCTGGGTCATGATGATCTTTTTTGTACAGTTCTTCCATGTATTCCTGACACCTCTTCTTAATATATTTTGCTTTTATTAGTTCCATACCATTTCTGTCCTTTATTGAGCCCATATTTTCATGAAATGTTCCCTTGGTATATCTGATTTTCTTGAAGAGATCTCTAGTCTTTCCCATTCTATTGTTTTCCTCTATTTGCACTGATCACATAGGAAGGCTTTCTTTTCTCTCCTTATTATTCTTTGGAACTCTGCAGTCAGATGGCTATATCTTCCTTTTCTTCTTTGTCTTCTGCTTCTCTCTTCTCATCTATTTGTAAGGCCTCCTTGGACAACCATTTTGACTTTTTGCATTTCTTTTTATTGGCAATTATCTGATCGCTGCCTCTTGTACAGTGTCACGAACCTCCACTCATACTTCTTCGGGCACTCTGTCTATCAGATATAATCCCTTGAACCTATTTGTCACTTCCACTGTATAATCATAAGGGATTTGATTTAGATCATACCTGAATGGTCTAGTGATTTTCCCTACCTTCTTCAATTTAAGTCTGAATTTGGCAATAAGGTGTTCATGATCTGAGCCACAATCAGCTCTCGGTCTAGTACGTCAAGGCTGTATATTGTCACCCTGCTTTTTAACTTATATGCAGAGTACATCATGAGAAATGCTGGATTGGAAGAAACACAAGCTGGAATCAAGATTGCCTGGAAAAATATCAATAACCTCAGATATGCAGATGACACCACCCTTATGGCAGAAAGTGAAGAGGAGCTAAAAAGCCTCTTGTTGAAAGTGAAAGAGGAGAGTGAAAAAGTTGGCTTAAAGCTCAACATCCAGAAAACGAAGATCATGGCATCTCGTCCCATCACTTCATGGGAAATAGATGGGGAAACAGTAGAAACAGTGTCAGACTTTGTTTTTTGGGGCTCCAAAATCACTGCAGATGGTGACTGCAGCCATGAAATTAAAAGACACTTACTCCTTGGAAGAAAAGTTATGACCAACCTATATAGTATATTCAAAAGCAGAGACATTACTTTGCTGACTAAGGTCCATCTAGTCAAGGCTATGGTTTTTCCAGTAGTCATGTATGGATGTCAGAGTTGGACTGTGAAGAAGGCTGAGCACCGAAGAATTGATGCTTTTGAACTGTGGTGTTGGAGAAGACTCTTGAGAGTCCCTTGGACTGCAAGGAGATCCAACCAGTCCATTCTGAAGGAGATCAGCCCTGGGCTTTCTTTGGAAGGAATGATGCTAAAACTGAAGCTCCAGTACTTTAGCCACCTCATGCGAAGAGTTGACTCATTGGAAAAGACCCTGATGCTGGGAGGGATTGGGGGCAGGAGGAGAAGGGACAAACGATGATGAGATGGCTGGATGGCATCACGGACTCATGGACATGAGTCTGAGTGAACTCCGGGAGTTGGTGATGGACATGGAGGCCTGGTGTGCTGCGATTCACGGGGTCACAAAGAGTTGGACACGACTGAGTGACTGAACGGAACGGATAGAGCTTGTCCATCTTTGGCTGCAAAGAATATAATCAATTATTTTGCTGTTGACCATCTGGTGATGTCCAGTGTAGAGTCATCTCTTGTGTTGTTGGAAGGGAATGTTTGCTATGACCAGTGTGTTTCTTTGACAAAACTCTGTTAGCCTTTGCCCTAACAATATATAAACTCTGTCTCTTAAATATGTAAAACAAATAAATACATTATATATAAAAATATATAAAACAAATAATTATACATATTTAAAATATATAAAACAAAAATATAAAACTCTTTCTATATAGACATACACACATATCTGCCTGTGCTAATTCTGTTCAATCATATTTCACTCTTCCCAACCCTATGGATTGTAGCCCACCAGGGGACAGGCTCCACTGTCTGTGGGATTTTCCAGGCAAGAATACTGGAGTAGATTACCATGCCCTCCTCCAGGGATCTTCCCAACCCAGGGATCAAACCTGCATCTCTTAAGTCTCCTGTTGGCAGCCAGATTTTCTACCATTTGTGCTTCCTGGGAAGCCAATGTATACACACACATGTGTATGTATATGTATCTATATATAGATAGATAGATACACAGATATAAATATGCTCACACACATGTGTCTATCTATGCATATATATATATATATATTTAATCATTGCTTCTTTACATCCCTCATAGTTTCTGATAAAAGTCTTATGCACGTATAGATGTGCATATATATATATGTATATATATACTAAGAGTCGGACACGACTGGGCGACTTCCCTTTCACTTTTCACTTTCATGCATTGGAGAAGGACATGGCAACCCACTCCAGTGTTCTTGCCTGGAGAATCCCAGGGATGGGGAGCCTGGTGGGCTGTTGTCTATGGGGTCACACAGAGTCAGACACGACTGAAGCAACTTAGCAGCAGAGCAGCAGCATACATATGAATATATATATCTACCATATATATATATATATATATAATTATATATATATATATATAATTCCTATTTTTTTAACCTCCCTCATAGTTTCCAAAAAAAGTCTTAGTGACCAAGCCTTCCTCTTTTCCTTTAAGACCAGTTTTCACTACACACTGAAACTCCTAAGTGTTTTACTTCAACAGCTGCCATTTCAACCTGCCATTCTCATACCTTACTTTTTAAGAGAGCAGAGGGATGTTTGCTGAAAGTTAAACTTCTTTTAATTTTTATAATTCTGTCTTCTATTATACTATGAATCAAATCTATAAATCTAACGTGCAGCAAAGAAGTAATAATGTTGTATTATGTGCTTGAAATTTGCTGGGAAAGTATGCCTTAAGCACTCTCAACACACACACACACACACACGCACACACGTACAGACACACATGTACACACACACATGCACACACACAGAGTTAAGTATGAGAGTTGATGAATGTGTTTCTTAACCTGATTGTGGTAACTATGTACCGAAGTGTGTGTGTGTGTGTGTGTGTATGCACACCAATTGGCAAAGCTTTTATTAAATCCATAGAAGTAAAAACCATACTCTGAGGGACTGGGGAGTACTTCCATTGAACAGAGTTAAGTTTTCCAGTCCATTAACATGGGAATTTTTTCATTATTTAGTTCTTATTTTTTTCAACAATGTTTTGTAGTTTTCTCATTATATGTTTTACACTGATTTGTTGTTTATTCCTAATAATTTCATGCTTTTAATACTCTTGTGAATGTAACTTTTCTTAATTTATTTTCAAATTATTCACTGGCAGGTTAGAAACACAGTGGATTTTTGTATTAATTTTGTATCCTGAAACTTACTGAACTCACTTATTAGTTATAATAGTTTACTAGGGGATTCTTTGAGATTAGATTTTCTACATGCAAGATCATGTGTTAATGGAGTAATGAGAGATTTTCTTTCTACTTTATATGCCTGTCTTTTCTTTTTTTGATTAATTTTATTATAGTCAATTCTATAAGCTCTTCTGACATTTATGACCTTTTGCATATCATAATTTTCATTTCATTTTAATGTCTCATTCAGCACTTTTCCATTAAGTTGTTGTTATTTTCCTTTAGACATTTTTCTTAATTTTGTAGTTAAGGTACTGATCCTTTTGTGTGTGTGTGTGCTTTTTAAAAAATTTTTATAGATCTCTCACTTGTAGTATAGCTTGTCAATAACCAACAAACCTTCCCTAGGAATGGTGGAGATCCTAGATATTTAGAATATTTTATAATTATCTATGACACTATGCCATTCAGATAACTCTATTTAAGAATAAAAATGCAGCTATTGCTTTTAGCACTAACTTGTTGCATTTACTTATTTTCCAAATGCTTCCCTATCAAAAACCCTTAGGCATCTATGAACATTTTCTGCTTTGATTTCTTCATGTCTTATGTTGAGTGCCATGAGTTGCATTGAGACAAAACATAATGCATTAAAAAAACGTACTCTGAATGGAATACCAAAGGCATATTAAGTTGATTAAGACACTCAGCATCTCATTCATAGTTAACTGCTATCCCATGCTATGTATTTAGCAATTAACTATGAACATACTGTTTTACAGTTTCCTTGACTTACTTTGCTTATGGACTCCTATAATCAACTTTATATAAGTATTATATTCTCAAATACATTTGTATACTTTTTTGTGAATCACTTTAAAGCCTAAAAAGGTATATTCTATTTGAATTGGCTTAGGAATTAGAAAATAATAAAATATTGACAAATAACTGAAATCACGCTATTATTGTTTTAAAATGATTTATACTTCAGAGAAGAAAAATGTGTGGCCTTAACTAGAAAAGGCTTTGTGGGAGAGGATGATACTTGGTGGTCATTAAAAACAAAAAATGTGAATAGATAACTAAAATCCTGGGAAGGTCCCTGCTGAAAATATAGCACACTAGAGCTTGCTTTAGGTGCCTGAGAGATAGTGGAAAATATCATCACTCAAGTATAGCAAAATCTTATATGCCAGATCATGAAAGCCAGGAGAGATTAGTAGATTTAATAAATTAAATAATAGTGTAAAATTATGTACATAGGAGAACAGTAGGAAGAGGGCAACGATTTATAAATATATGAACAAACTTCAGGCTGAGAGTTATAAAAAAAAGGAATGCTATAAATAATAACAATATATTCACACAACCAATATGTGAAACTAATTCCGAGAGACTAAATGGTTCAGTGAGGAAGAGCAGCCACTTTTGCTGGGAGTGTTTAAGATCATATTCTTAGGAGATTATGCATGTTTAGGCCAGAATCTGGATAAAGTAGACAATTCTGTCAGTGGTTAATATGCCTCGCAGAGATAGACCTAGAATCATATTTGTGAGGCTGGTAAATTGCAGAGTAATAAATCTGCCCCAGGCCAGTTCTCTCTAACCACACTGGTCCTTTTACTGAATGACAGGAGACCACTTTATTGTAGAAGTTAACAGGAATCTCAAGGATTGGATGGTTAACAATATACAAGTCACAGTTCTGTATAATTTAAAGATTAACATTTGCCATAACATAGATGTGGCATGTGGTCACTGGATTTATTGGAGAGAATTTGACTATAGGAAATCTTAGAAATCTTAATGGTTGTGAAAAATGTAAATATAAAAATTTGATTGAGAGAACACAATCACAGAAAGATCTTAGAAAAAATAAGTAAAAAAGATATTATATTGCAGCTGGAAAAAAATCAAGATTTTCTATTTTTCATCTTGGGTATCCAACCAGTCCATTCTGAAGGAGATTAGCCCTGGGATTTCTTTGGAAGGAATGATGCTGAAGCTGAAACTCCAGTACTTTAGCCACCTCATGCAAAGAGTTGACTCATTGGAAAAGACTCTGATGCTGGGAGGGATTGGGAGCAGGAGGAGAAGGGGACGACAGAGGATGAGATGGCTGGATGGCATCATGGACTCGATGGACGTGAGTCTGAGTGAGCTCCGGGAGTTGGTGATGGACAGGGAGGCCTGGCGTGCTGCGATTCATGGGTCGCAAAGAGTCGGACACGACTGAGGGTCTGAACTGAACTGATGAACCTCTGAGAAGAATCCCATGAATTACTAATACTCTGTGTGGCTCACACTGCTTACAACACATGTGGAGTTTGTATTTGCTATTCCCTCTGTCTGGAATATGGTTCTTCATCATGGTCTTCATTCGAGTCCCTCTTATAACACTCCACTCACAAAGACTAAAATTGTGAAAACTTCAATTTTCCAAGGAGGAGGGCAACTCCTCCTTCAATGCCTTGTTTCCAGGCCCATTTATTCTACCTGTTGAAATGACAGAACCATAAAATGTCCATTGATTTAAGGAATATCCTGCACCATGAAAGATAATACACCAGTCTCATGTAATACATTATTCAAGCTGGTGCTTTTGCTACATTGAACTCTGCATTTGCTGGGACCAGTGTATTCATGGAACTGTACCCACTGCAGCACCACATTTTCCATAAAATAGATCGCCCGAGTATGAGGGATGCTAAGTGGAATCATGATAAATGAGACTTCTGTGAGCCTCTGATAGTGATGCTGAGTGAAATCTGTGTTCAGGAGAGGCAAACTTATAACTGTAATATATATAAACACAATTAGGATGAAATGCTATTATTTCCAGGGTGGAAGGGATGCACTTTCATCAACTTGTCACAAAGACATTGGTTGGTCTCCTTAAAAGACCATGGCATTAACCATGGAAGACCATGCTCAGTATGAATAGTAGACCATCAGCTCTGATGAGAGAAAGTTATTGCTGTTACACATTAAATGTAGGGAATACTTTAATAGAAAACATTATACAAGACAACATTAAGAGAATATATAAACTACAATCAAGCATATGACTATTAGAACATGGAAAATATATATAGATGGTAAAGAATCCACCTGCAATGTGTGAGACCTGGGTTTGGTTCCTGGGCTGGGAAGACCCCCCTGGAGGAGGGCATGGCAATCCACTCCAGTATTCTTGCCTGGAGAATCCCCATGTACAGAGGAGCCTGGTGGGTATAGTCCATAAGGTCGCAAAGAGTCAGACACGACTGAGAAGCTTAGCACAGCACACATACATATATGTTTATGTATATGTATTTATGTATATATGTAAAGTTAATTTAGGAATACAGAAAGGTGGTAGTAAAAAACAAAAGAAATTTATGGAAATAATATAAACTATATGTGGATAGAGTGGAAACAAAAACAAAAGGACTGAGCAGAAGCTTTCATTATTTATACCTATTTCATTTGTTTATATCTTTGCTGGTGGCTCCATGGTAAAGAATCTGCCTGCCAGTGCAAGAGACACAAGAGATGTGGGTTCAGTCCCTGGGTTGGGAAGACCCCCTGGAAAAGGAATTGGCAACTCATTCTAGTATTCCTGTCTGGGAAATCCCATGGACAAAGGGTCCTGGCCGACTACAGTTCAAGGGGTTGCAAATGAGTCAGACCCGACTTAGTGATTAAACAACAACACTTTATTACATAGTTCATAATATTTTAGAGACACTGCTTGATAATCCATTGTGAATTTAGATAGCTTTTTTGTTGGCCAGGCCTTTGTTTTCAGTGATCTTGTTATTTTTATTAGTAACAGGAATGTCTTACATTTAAATAGAATGTAGCACACTTCATACTTATATATCCTTATATGAAACTTGGATGAAACCATAAGAGTCACAGAAACAGATTTTTCAGAACTAAAAGAGCTAGGAATAACAGGGAATTGTTTTGATGGAAATGTTAGAATCAAAAATAACCTAACAGGCTGGAAGAGTGGGCTATTGCAGAAACAATTAAGCAGTGGATTTAGAGATAAAGAACTTAGAGCACAAGGCATCATTCTAAATAGTCCCTGTGGAAATGGAAACTAAATTGTTCAGCAACAGACTCCGTCTTTTCTTATTTTCTTATATATCTTACAAAAAATAATTGATTAAACTATACTATGGATTATTAGCATGAGGAATGTATGAACTTGCTCTGATAGTAGAAATACAGCACAGAAAGCAAATGACTATTAATATGCAAATTCATTATGCCTCCAGCCAGGCCCATTTTACTTCTCAGGTTACATCTACAATATTGTGTAAAATTCTCTGAGTCATAAGATGATGTTAAATATAAGAAACATAAGTGACATAAGAAAGATATTAAAATTGTAGAGCATCATTTTGCTCATATATTTTTAATTTAAGAGACTATCTCCAATGATCTGCCGATACTTGGATTTTATCATTATTTCCAATTCAATCTAGGATTTTATCATTATTTCCAATTCAATCTAATTTTTTAATTAAAAAGAAAATTTAAAAATAGTACAGTTCAATTAAATACAATATAACCATGACTTAGGTTAAGCAGTTATTAAGATTTGGTAATATTTATTTATTCACTATCATTTATGTGAATAATTTGAGAGCATGATGGCATCACTGATGCAAAAAACATGAACTTGGGCAAACTCTGGGGGATGGTGAGGGACAGGGAGGCCTGGTGTGCTGCAGTCCATGGGGTTACAAACAGTCGGACATGACAGGGCAACTGACAACAAATCACTTATTATGTAATTTCATTCCTATAAGCTTCTGCATTCTTCTCTGTCAAACCTTACAATCAACATATTATTACCTTAAGTTATAAAAGTGACAGTTATAGATGATACTGATATTTGAAAATATGTTTTATGGTATAATCATCAATTCTCAAATACATATGAGATTTCTTATCTCATTCTTGTTTCTTATATTTTTCTGCGTGAATAACTTATGAACACAGTGGTTTGTCCTATAAATGTACCATTAAACCTAAGAAAATAACATTTAAGATTATCAAAGTATACATCTTTTTTTTTCATAGAAATTAACATGGTAGAAAGAAACATAACAAAATTTTGGGGGAAAATCCATGAGGCACAATGAAGAATACTAAAATGTTTATATATATATATTTAAAAAAAACTCTCCAGAGAAATAGTTCTTTAAATTTTTTAAAAAAATCACCTTCATGTATTTATTTGTCTACATGTTAAGCTTTCATTTACTAATTCATATTTTATTTCAAGTTTAAATCAATAAACATCAAGACTCTAACTTTCCTGTCTCCTTGTTCCATCACTGAAATTTCCATAACCTCTTACTTATGTTACCCATATGGAAATCTGAAAATACTCATCGGTCTGGATAGTATTAGAACAGAGTCATCAGCACACCATGAACAGTCAAGTTTACTGAATTTTTGTCCCTCAGAATACAAATGTAAAAGAAGCACCCGGAACTGTAGTTGGAATTAAAATGTTTGTAGTGTATCAATGATAACTAGTGTTTGCTTCTAGAGAAATGGAGCTGAAATAAAAGTGCTTTAAATTATAACTAAATTTTTAGGCAGGAAGCTCAAGACTAGCTGTGTGTCTCAACAATATCATTGTCCTCTGTTGAACCCATCTTTAGCATTCAAGTTTCTTTCTACTCAACAAGATCAATGCTACAGTATTAACCACTAATTCCTAATTATACCAGGGAAAAATAAGTGAAAGGGAGTGAGAAGGAATGAAGCTGCTCTTCGTCAAAGTCCCATTCAATGACTTTGCAGTATGCGTTCTGACTACTCGTTTTTTCAAAGGAAAGCCAAGAAATGAAGGACTTTTTATTGCTGAATTTATATATATATTCTTGTATCTATCATTACAGTTTGTGTTACTGAAGTGAAAGGAGAGAACTGTCAATAGATAATGTGCAATCTCTGTCATATTTCCCACATAAAGAACGTTTGAAATGCCCATGGATAAAAATCATTTGAAAATGTTGGGAAGCAAGATTAGACTAATATATTTGAAAAAAATCTTTTTAAACTTACCCATATTATTTTTTTGTATTTCTAGAATTCAAAAATTGAGACTTTAATGATATATAATGTAACATTTTATATATGCCACAATAAGAAATGTTCATTTCAATTCAAATCAGAATAATCAGCTTTTGAATAATAAGAATGACCAATTTGAAATGACCTTTTATAAATTGATTTTATATAATCAATAGTAATTTTAGGAAAATAATTGCATTATTCCCCTTACAAAAGATGCTAAATATAGGCTTTAATATTTTGGTTTAATTTTGTTACCAAGGATTTAATATGACAAGTATGTATTTTCTTTTAAAATTGAGGATAATTATTCAAATGGAAATAATAGAATTTATTTTCATATCTTTTATATCTTAGGTACATATCTAAGATTGATGAGCTGAACCAAAGGAACATAATTAAATTGCATATATTAGTCACAGTTATGCTAAATTAGTTGTGCCAGACTATTTATAAAACTTATTCTATTAATGAAATCTTTCGTTTTGATAATACCTTTATATATTCTGTCTTTTCTAATTCTATTTAAATTTTATCAATGTAAATACTGAGCTTCCTCTTAACACACAAGTATTCAAGTCAGCACTTTCCGCATCTCTAATGCTTCCAGTTAGAGAATATGCACAGCATGGCTAAGCAGCCATCTTAATCATAAGATGACCATCATTTCCCTGGCCATCCCCTAGCCCATATCCAAGTTTCAGTTGTGCTTTTATTTGAACACAATCAACCTCACCACTGTGAGAAAAAAAGGAATTGACATATTTGGGAGAGCAAGAGTTGATAAAGAAAGAAAAAAAGGTGTTGAGAAAAGACTAGTAGGGTAAAAAGAAGAAAAGAGGAAGAAAAAATGGAAAGAAAAACAAAGTTTCAAGTAAAATATACTAAATTTACTTCCATTTCAATTCTTATTAATCTATTAAAGTATTTTTTAAGTTTTTATGATAACCTTAAGGTTGAGTTTGATAATGAAACTGCAGCTCAACTTTCGTTATTGGAAAATGAAATCCAAGCAAGAAAGACCATGTCAGAATTTTTTTTTCTTTTCAGAACAATACCACAGGCATTATTATTCATAACTAAGTCAAGCACCTGGTGAAGTCCCAGCTGAGTCACAGAGAATTAAACAGTGTAGCCTGAAATGATTCTTTGAGTAGTTTGCTTATACTTAAAGAGACATGGCAGAAAAAAAAAAAAGGAAACAGTAAGTAAGAGGTCAAATATTCATTCACTTGGTGGACTCCTCTTTCAGACTTGTTTGTGAAGTCCACATTTACTCCCAATGACAAGTACAGAGCAACTGCTTGAAGGCATTGACTGGTTTCTGCACCTGCTGAGTTAATCTCAAAATGTCCATTTTGCTGCCCCTTTGCTATAGCAATGAAGTATTTTTCTACCTTGATAACTGGTTAATCATACAGCCAAATCTATAGCTCTACCTTTTTTTCTCACTGTTTCTCACTTTTCAGTCATAGGTACTGCCATTTGATTTCAACTTTTAGGTGATAATTTCAAGCATACTTGCATTTATGCTTATTCTGTAAGGATGTTATGTGTAAAAGTCTGCTGCTTAAGTAAGTAACTTACAGAAAATTACATTGAAAAGTTCACAGAGAACTTATGTTTTAAAAATCGTGAAATAGCTCATGCTGTTGCCCTGCCTCGCTTTAGTCTTCATTGTGAATGAAAGTTTTCTTCATGGTTTTTGATTATGAATTCAATTGTGATTCGTCAACAGAGACCCATTCATTGATGTCAAGGAGTGCTCATCTGAGGAATAGTGACAACATGCAGACTAATGAGGAGTCTTAATATAATAGGAAAGGCAAATATGTAAAGCTTGAAAGGAATGAAAGTTATTAAGCAAATACAAATTTAAATAGTGTTTGATGCTAATTTTACCATACAGCAGAAGCAGGAATTTATATTAATTTAGAGCTATTTACTATTTTATGTAGTAGTTATTATTTATAAATATAAATGGTGACCATATTCAGATATTCAGTGATATTCCATGAAAAGTTTATGATTGCTTTTCTTTGTATAACCTTCAGTTTGTTCTATTTAATTAAGCAAGTAACTAAGATAACTAAGTACCTCTTTGGGAAGATAATAATTACGATAGCATTTAAAAGTATTAAAATACAATCATTTTTTATTAAAGCTAAGTTGTATTCTGCCACTCAGTGTATCTGGCTTTACAGGAAAATGATTATTATTTTAAAAAGCCAAAAGTAGTGAAAAATAGCTTGCATTCAACCTTACTTATAGAGCTTTTAGAAGAAACATTCTCTCAAGAATAGTAAGTGGAACCAGTAGAATGACCTAAGACATTTAACATGTCTATCCTCAGTTGTTGAGATTTTTACATTAGTATCCCATCTGTCATTTTAAATGAAATTACTACTTCTGTGAGATACATATGTTAAAACTTCTACCCAGGAAAAACAAAAGAAATCATTGCTTCTGGGAATTTTACGCCAGTGAAAAGTTTGAAAGAAGTCATACTTTATTTTGAAGGCATGAAAAGATCATTTTATACATAAAACCCATTAATTTATATTCATTAATAATGGGAAGATATATATATGGGTTTTTCATGACTCAGTTTTTGGATATCTAAATTAAATTATGTATTCATTTATTAAATACAAAAATTAGACTGAATGCAGTACAATGTTTCTTATTAAAGCTTCTCTCCTCAACAAATCATAGTTTAAGGCAACCATTAACCTGTTAAGTCTAAGCATTTCTATTACTGAATGCAGACCCTGGCCTTTATTAAGTATTCTTATGGCACATATACTATCACACTGGTTCCCAGGCTTAGCTAAACATTAGAACCACTTGAGTAAATTTTGAAGATTCTGTTACCAATGATAAATGACTTCATCAGAAAGCCATGAAGATGAAGTGATATATCAAATGTGAAATACCTACCATAGATCTGAGCATGAAAAGCAAGCATTTGTACACCTTTCCATTTATATAGCAAACATTTGAGTGCTTGTTCTATAACAGTCACTTTTTTAGATGTTAATAAGCACACTGAGGTAAATCAAAACATATTGAATCTCTGCCCTGATGGTCCTTAAGTTCTTATGTGGGACTCATATAGTAATAAAAGAAATAAGTACATATATTTTATGAAGAAAGTAAAGCAGAGTAAGGAAATGATAATTTTAGAGAATATTGTATTATATAGGTTGGTTAGTGAAGGACTTTTTGAAAACAGGACATTTAAACAAATGAAATTACACAAAGGAGAATTTGAAGTATGATCTTTGAGAACAACTTCCTCAAGGAAGAAAGGAGAAATGATATAAAATCCCTGCCAATGAATGAAATCCACATTTTTCAAAAAACAAAAAGGAGATTTTAAGTGTATCAAGGAAGGCACAGAATAATAGGACATGAAAAGTAGAAAGTTCACGAAGGGTGGATTATATGAATTTATAATAAAGGTGTGTGGTAGGTGGAGTAACAATCCTCAAGAACATCCAGATCCCAATCTTCAGAATCGTGGATATTTTGTCATATGGTATGGGGGAATTATTATTTAAAATAGCATTAAGTATACTAATCAGATGACCTCAAGCTGAATTTTCTGAGTGGACTCAATATAATGGCAATGGTCCTTAAATATGGAAGAAGAAGGCAGAAGAGTTAGGGTCAGTGCTCTGTAGCATGAAAAAGACTTGACTGGCCATTGCTGGCTTTGGGGATGCAAGGAGGGCATAAGCTAAGGATATGAGCAGCCTTTGGTGGTGGTTTGATCACTAAGTTGTGCCAGACTCTTTGTGACCCGATGAGCTGTAGCCTGCCAGGCTCCTCTGTCTATGGGTTTCTCCAGGCAAAAATACTGGAGTGGGTTGCCATTTCCTTCTCCAGGGGATATTTCCAACCCGGGGATCAAACCCAGGTCTCCTGCATTGCAGGCAGATTTTTTACCAACTGAGCTACAAGGGAAGCCCTAGAAGCTTTTAGAAGCTTCTAAATCAGCCTTTAGAAGCTGGAAAAGCCAAAGAAGCAGATTTTTCCCTAGAGCCTCCGTAAGAAGCACACAACTACACCCACTTTGATATTAGCCCAGTGAAACCTGTTTCAGACACCTGAACTCCCAAACTTGACATAGTAAATCGATACTGTTTTCAGCTACTAAGCATGTAGTAATTTTTTTACAGCAACAGCAGAAACCTAATACAATATGGTAAAGATGACTCTGGTGAGTCCAGAAAGGAATATGACCTTATCTGTTGAACACTTTAAGAAAGGCATTCAACTACTGTGAAGGATGACAGGAGGGAACAAGGAAGCAGAAAAGTCAGGTAGGTATTTCAGCAGTTCAGGGGAGAGGTCATGGGCATTTGAACTTGGGTAGGACAGCAGATGGTGACTGCAGCCATGAAGTTAAAAGACGCTTACTCCTTGGAAGAAAAATGATGACCAACCTAGACAGCATATTCAAAAGCAGAGACATTACTTTGCTGACTAAGGTCCGTCTAGTCAAGGCTATGGTTTTTCCTGTGGTCATGTATGGATGTGAGAGTTGGACTGTGAAGAAGGCTGAGCACTGAAGAATTGATGCTTTTGAACTGTGGTGTTGGAGAAGACTCTTGGGGGTCCCTTGGACTGCAAGGAGATCCAACCAGTCCATTCTGAAGGAGATCGGCCCTGGGATTTCTTTGGAAGGAATGATGCTGAGGCTGAAGCTCCAATACTTTGGCCACCTGATGTGAAGAGCTGACTCATTGGGAAAGACTCTGATGCTGGGAGGGATTGGGGGCAGGAGGAGAAGGGGACAACAGAAGATTAGATGGCTGGATGGCATCAGTGACTCGATGGACGTGAGTCTGAGTGAACTCCGGGAGCTGGTGATGGACAGGGAGGCCTGGCGTGCTGCGATTCATGGGGTCGCAAAGAGTCGGACTCGACTGAGCGACTAAACTGAACTGAACTGAGGACAGGTTATAGTGAGAAGAAAGTTCAGTTTCATTTTGGTAGCAAAAGAGAAAGAATTTGCTAATGGATTTGATTCAAGATGCCTTATTTTGGGATTCCCTAGCGGCTCAGACTGTAAAGAGTCTGGCTGTAATGCGGAAAATGCGAGTTCAATCCCTGGGTAGGGGAGATCCCCTGGAGAAAAATAATGGCAACCTACTCCAGTATTCTTGCCTGGAAAATCCCATGGATGGTTGAGCCTGGTGGTCTAGAGTCCATAGGGTCAGAAAGAGTTGGACACAACTGAGCAACTTCACTTTCACTTTTTGATACAAGATATGATAATAATGAGGAATCTTAAATATATTAAAACTGCTTTGATCATAAGGTGAATTGGGAAATTATTTACTGAGATTAATTTGTAGGGAGACCTTTCCTACTGTAACTTTAGCACAAAATATCTTAACTACACAGTAAAATTTAATATATGTTTAATGAAAAACAATAAAAATGCTAATGAAGATGATGATAATGACACTTTTAATGGTAATGATGCAAAGTGATGATACTGATGTTGAAAAAGATAAGAAAAATATAACCTTAATGGGCTTCTACTGAAATTACAAATAAGCATATTAAATAACACTAATTAATTTCCCCCTTTTATGTAAAATTCTGCTGAGTCAGTTTTAGTGAGACAAAAATGGAATGTACCATGAGCTACATATGGATTTTGTTCCACTCTGGTAATTAGGATTTTCTCTCAATTCATCTTTTTGTAGACTTATATTATCATCTTACCTTTAGCCAAGAAGTAACTAAAAATTAATTTCTATGATTGTCTTTATGAATGCATTATTCCTCCATATAATATAAGGAAGCCTTATATATTTGAACCTTATTAACATTGAATTATCAGAGGTATTGCCTATTAAGATAGACCTTTGTTTTTACTGCTCTGTCCTTATAACCAAGAACAGCAAATTGTATATAAAGTTCTTAACAAAGACTTGAAAAAATGAACAAATGGATATATCTTGTCTAATGTTTGTTTGTTGTTTTTTTCTTCAGAATCACCTGAATAATGCAGATCCCTGAGGTAGTCCATTCACCAAAATGTCCAATAAATTAAGGTAGGTTAACATTCCATGTGGGTTATACCAGACATGTTTATGAGGACAACATAGATCATATTCCAGGCCCAAAGTTCAGCCTTTATTAAAAAGAAAATTACTTCTGTGTGGGATGATGCATTTATTCTAAACATGCTATGCAGAAATAGTAAAACATGATTTACTAATTTTATTTTTAATCTCATAATAAAGAAACATTGTAAAACAAACACTTTCTCTTGAAGAGTTACAGAGAACAGATGATCAGATATTTAGGTATGCAAAATACTGTTATCTTCTGTTAGAAATCCTCAGAGGTACAGTGCTCATTTGTCTTCAAAATTCCCAATTTCTGCATTCAGAACCTGAATAGTCCAAGGTAAAACCACCAAATATTTATAAAAGACTTTTCAAAATAAGACATTTGAAATATTAAGAAAGGATTTCTATCAACAGTTATGGGAATCTTCCCTCACAGTTCTGTCAGTAAAGAACCCACCTGCAATGCAGGGGACGTGAGTTTGATCCTTGGGTTGGGAAAGTCCCCTGAAGAAACAAATGACAACCCACTCCAGTATTCTTATTTGGGCAATCCCATGGACATTGGAAAAGACTCTGATGCTGGGAGGGATTGGGGGCAGGAGGAGAAGGGGACAACAGAGGATGAGATGGCTGGATGGCATCACTGACTCGATGGATGTGAGTCTGAGTGAACTCCAGGAGTTGGTGAAGGACAGGGAGGCCTGGTGTGCTGTGATTCATGGGGTTGCAAAGAGTCGGACATGACTGAGCGACTGAACTGAACTGAACTGAACTGATAGACAAAGGAGCCTGGCGGGCTATAGTCCATGGGATCTCAAGAGCTGGACAAAACAACTAAATCACAACCATCAACAGTTATATTAAAAATGGAAAAACACTGTGAACAATTTGAATGACTATATTTAATCATAGTTGAATTTAAATGCCTAATTACAGTTGGTTTTTGTGACTGTATAGAGCTTTTCCATTTCAGCTTCAAAGAATATAATCAATCTGATTTTGGTACTGACCATCTGGTGACAGCCATGTGTAAAGTTGTCTCTTGTGTTATTGGAAGAAAGTATTTACTATGACCAGTGCATTGACTTGGCAAAACTCTGTTAGCCTTTGCCCTGCTTCATTTTATATTCCAAGACCAAACTTGCCTGTTTTTTCAAGTGTCTCTTGACTTCCTACTTTTGCATTCTCCTTCCCTGTGATGGAAAGGACATCTTTTTTTGGTGTTAGTTCTACGAGATCTTATAGTTCTTCATAGAACTATTCAATATCAGCTCTTCAGCATTAGTGGTTGGGAAATAGACTTGGATTACTGTGATATTGAATGGTTTGCCTTGGAAACGAGCAGAGATCTTTCTGTTATTTTTGAGATTGCAACCAAGTACTGCAATTCTGACTCTTGTTCACTATGAGGGCTACTCCATTCCTTCTAAGGAATTCTTGCTCACAGTAATAGATACAATAGTCATCTGAATTAAATTCACCCATTCCGGTCCATTTTAGTTCACTGATTCCTAAAATATCAGTGTTCACTCTTGCCATATCTGTTTGACAACATCCAATTTACCTTGATTCATGGACCAAACATTCCAGTTTCCATTGCAGTACTGTTCTTTACAGCATCAGACTTTATTTTCACCACCAGATACAATCACAATTGGGCATCATTTCTGCTTTGGCTCAGGCTGTTCATTCTTTTTGTAGATATTTATTTGCTCTGCCCCAGTAGTATATTGGACACTCACTGACCTACTTTCAGGTTTCATTTTCCTGGGCTCGAAAATCAATGTGAACGTTGACTGTAGTCACAAAATTAAAGTTGCTTGCTCCTTGGAAGAAAATCTATGACAAACCTAGACAATGTATTAAAAAGCTGAGACATCACTTTGCCGACAAAGGTGCATATAGTCAAAGCTATGATTTTTCCAGTAGTCTTGTGTTGATATAAGAGTTGGACAATAAAGAAGGTTGAGTGCCTGAGAATTGATACTTTTGAATTGCGGTGACTATTGGATTGCATATAATTGAAATGAGTTTATACTGTAACAAACTATTACTTATTTATGCACCAAAGAAAGCAAGCAAAACTTTCCCAACTTCTAAATGCATTGGTGTTTTTATCACTGAATAGTTTTATCTTGTAAATTTGCATAAAAGTTCGACTGAGAAAATTTTAATGTTTAAAACAATACTGAATTCAAAACAAAAATAGTATGTTAATATGCAAATCACACTGAAGTAACAAATAGAATACTACAAATCTTTAAAAATTGAGAATTATTATAAATGATTGAATTTTTCTTCAAGCACAGGTTGTTGTTTAGTTGTTAAGTTATGTCTGACTGTTTTGTGACTCCCATGGGCTGTAGTCCACCAGGCTTCTCTATCCATGTGACTTCCCAGGCAACAATACTGGAATGGTTTGTCATTGCCTTTTCCAGAGGATCTGTCTGACACATGATTCAACCCAGAGTCTCCTGAGTCTCCTACATTGCCAGGATTCTTTACCACTGAGTCACCAGGAAAGCTCTATGTAATGACATGAAAAATTATGACTGCTACAGAAATGCAGTAATTACAATAGGTGGCTTATAGAAGGGCTTCCTTGGTGGCTCAGATGGTAAAGAATCCACCTGCAATGAGAAAGATCCAGATTCAATCCCTAGGTCAGGAAGGTTCCCTGGAGAAGGGAATAGTAAACCCATTCTAGTGTTCTTGCCTGGAGAATCCCATTGACAGAGGAGCCTGGCAGGCTACAGTTCTATTTTTTTTTTTTTTTTTTGTTGATACCATTGGGTTGAGTGTTATCCATGAGGATATTTAGGCATTATGCTTTTCATAATGATACACTCCTCACAATGGGATCAAATCAACGATAGAACGTACACAGTGTGGGAACGTCAAGAAGCAGTTCCTGGAGACTAATTAGTATCTTTAGTGCATCTGGCTGGAATGCCTTAATAAAAGACCACGGACTGTGTGGTTTAAACAACAGAAATTTGTTTTCTCGTGGTTCTGGAGGCTGGCAAGTCCAAGACCAAAGTTTGAGCATGGTTCATTTCCTGATGAGGCTTTTATCCCTAGGCTGCTGACAGCCACCTTCTTTCTGGGTCCTCTGATGGCTTTTCCTGGTGAGTGCATGTGGAGAAGGAGAGAGTGAGCAAGCATTCTTGTGTCTCTTCTTAGAAGGATGCTATTCCTATCAGGTCAGAGTCCCATGCTTATGACTTTATTTAACTTTAAGTATCTCCTTTAGGCCCTCTCTCCAAATACAGTCACAGTGGGAGTCAGGAATTCACATATGGATTGTAGGGAAACACGTTCAGTACATAGCATTTAGGAGTATTACTTAATGATGGCAACTAAACTTCATGCAACATATTCTTCTAAGTGATTTACATGTTTTATCATTCAATTTTCTATCTCTGTGGAGAAAATATCCTCATCTCCATCATCATTATCATCTAATAATAAATGAAAAAAGTGATCAAAATATGCTAAGAAACATGTACAAATTTATTCATCATGTGTATGATGGAATTTGGAACTGAACTAGTCTATTTTACCGAAGCAGTTTATAATTGGAATCATTATGTAAAGTTGTCACTAAATTATATTCTGTAAAAAAAAAAAGAAAGAAAGAAAAAGATTTAGACTATTAATCAGAAGATTGTTTCCCAGGGCACAGAGTCTCAGGTTTTTTTTTTTTTTTTTACTTAAGATATTTAAGTGATTTCCAAAATTACTCCAGTATTACAAAATTATATACAAGTTAATTAGATACATTGACATAAAAACTTTTTATAAGAATGATTTTTAAAACTCAAAATTGTATAGGACTCAGTAATAGTCTTTTGATTCTACTACTACAACTTAATTATTCTTGCTATTTTACTAAATTTCTGCTCTCTTTGAAACAGGAACAAGGTAATCTTACCTTGATTTGGGGGCCTTAAAGTCAAAAGTCTCTTTATTTGTTCATTATAGTCACCTGAATGCTAGAATAGCTGTGTACTACATGCTTCTGATGAGTTCTTGAACTATGGTCGAGATGGAGAATTCATGAATTTAGCCATGATTATCAGTAAAGACATGATGCACATTTTCCTTTTCCATGACTTTCTAAAAAATTTTTGGGGAAATAATTTTAAATTTAGAGACTAAAGTGCAGTACAATGTTCCTGTATACCCTTCCCCCAGTTGCTCTTAATATTCACAGTATGTTGTTGCTGTTTATTCACTAAGTTGTGTTCAACTCTTTGTAACCCTTTGAACTTTAGCCTGCCGGGCTGCTCTGTCCATGGGATTTCCCAGGGAAAATATTTGAAATGGGTTGCCACTTGTTTTCCAGGGTATCTTCCCAACCCAGGGATTGAACTGCATCTCCTGCACTGGCAGGTGGATTCTTTGCTACTGAGTCGCCACGGAAGCCCCATTCGCATCATACACCATTATTTTATATTTAACACAACTAGCATTTATGCTTCTGCAGTACTACTAACCAAACCGCAGACCTGAGTCTTATAACAGATTTTTTACATATATCTTCTTTACATCCTAGAATTCAATCTAGGATACGACATTGTTTTCAGTCATCACATCTCCATAGTGTTCATCTGTGAGAGTTTCTCTCTTTCCTTGTTTTTCCTGACCTTGGCGCTTTTATAGAATATTAGTTAGGCATTTTGTGGAATATCCCTCAAATTCAATTTGAAATACCCAGAAAGATGTGCCCTTTCTCTTAAATTAGAGTAGAAGATACCTGATATCAGCACAACTTATTGCTGATGATATTAATCTTCATCTCTTCATCCTTCAGGTTTCTCTACTTTAAAGTAACTATATTTCAGTTTTCATATTCAATTCATTGGGAGCAAGTCACTAAGTCCAGCATATATTCAAGGAGAGGTAATTAAGCTCTACCTCCTGGAGGATAAAAATATAGAATATCTGAAAGTATATGGTAAAACCACCACAAACATTAATGAATGTTTTTAAAATGATGCTTTGAGACTATTTAAATATACAGTATATTCTTAAAGTTTATAGATTTTGGGGGAGATTCCTACACAGACAGTTATGACTTCTATGAAGGGGAAAGTAGTTTTATTTCTACCTCTTCAAGAGGGCATTTCATTTTTTTTTCTTGATTTATGAAAACTACCAATCTTTCTAGTAAAACTGAAGTGCCGCAAGTGTTCCTGCCTTGCTCTTGATCTTAGGGAGAAAACATCCAGTTTCTCACCATTCTTTTTGTCTTTTTATGTTTTCTTGTAGATGTCTTTTACTAGGTTACAAGATTTATCATCTATTCAAACTTAGAATTTGTTATCATAAATAAGTCTTGAATTTTATTGAAGCCTATTTTGTATTAATGGATGAAATTATGAGTTTCTTATTCAGTCTGATAACATGGTGAAATAACATCAACTGATTTTCAAATATTGAGTCAACTTTGCATTATTTGAGTGAGCTCCATCTTGTTATGCTATATCATCTTCTTAATATATTGCTGGATTCAAATTGCGAATATTTTGTCAAAGACTTTTGCTTTTACATTCATAAGTGATATTGGTCTCTGATTCTCTGTTATGGTAATGTGTTTGCTATTAGAACAATGCAGACCTCATAAAATAAACATGAACATATTCTCTCTTCTATTTCCTGAAAAATTTTACAAAAATTGGTATTCCTACCTTCCATCCCTTGTGCTATGGAATTCACATATTTCAGTCTTGTATACATTACATATACACGCTGCCTTGTTTCTCTTATTGCTTTAACCAATCAGCTATCTTTTACAGTAACAAAAAATAAGGAAAAATGATGTTTAAATTTTATTTATTCCATGTTTGGTAGTCTTCATTTCTCTATTTGATCAATCTTTCTGACCACATTGTATCATTTCTACCTAAAGATATTATTTTAATATTTCTTATAGAACAGGTCTTCAAAAACCCCATTTCTGACCAATATTTCCACTAGGTATTAGGGTACTCAGTTCTAAGAGCTATTTTGAATATTGTTTGTACTTTAATGGTATCACTCATGTTTTTTGCTTGCGTAGTTTCTGATAAGAAGTTTTCTATAGTTGTTACACTTACTCCTTTTTAGGTAATATGTATTTTATGTTAATTAGAATGATGTGCATTGGTTTAGAGTTTTTGTTTGTTTCTTTTGGTTCTGTTTTATGGTCTCTGAGCTTCTTGGTTTTATAAATAGCTATCTGTCACTAAAAAAACTGTTAGCCATTTTTTTCTCCCCATTTTTCTCTTTTCTCTTTCTGAGATTCCAGTTTGTCTGTTGACCTCTTGCTGTGGTCACATAGTTGTTGGATGCCCTATACTTCTGCCCATCCCATTTCCCTTTGCATTTCAGATTGAATATTTGTAATAAGATTCCTTATTTGAACCTACTAATGAGCTCATCAAAGGTATGTTAATATGTCTCTGATTTTTAACATTTCTGTTTGATATTTTCTAGTGATTTTTACCTCTGCTGAAATTACCTGTCTGATCTTACATGCTGTCTTCCTTGTCTATTGTAGCCTTTATATATGTACTTACTTATTTTAAACTCTCTATCTCATAGTTCTAATATCTTTGTAATATCTGAGTCTGGGTCTTTTTATTCTTTTTTATTTTCTGACTGTGATTTTCTTACTTTTTTTTTATATCATATAAATTTTAGTTTAAATTCAGCCATATTGTATGGGATAGATAGAAACTAAGATAAGTATTATTTTATGCATAAAGATGAGTATGCTGTCCTCCTGATTAGCCTTTGGTGGGGTTTTTGTGTTCATGTAGTCAGAAATTGCTACTGCTAAGTCACTTCAGTCGTGTCCGACTCTGTGTGACCCCACAGACGGCAGCCGACAGGCTCCCCCGTCCCGGGATTCTCCAGGCAAGAACACTGGAGTGGGTTGCCATTTCCTTCTCCAATGCATGAAAGTGAAAAGCGAAAGTCAAGTCGCTGAGTCGTGTCCGACCCTCAGCGACCCCATGGACTGCAGCCCTCCAGGCTCCTCCATCCATGGGATTCTCCCGGCAGGAGCACTGGAGTGGGGTGCCATCGCCTTCTCCGAGTCAGAAATTGAGCTCGGATTAAATGTTTTTTGCTTAATTGACTTTACATCTCATCTGATTCTAGATTTTCCCTTTGTTGTTCTAAACAGAGATACTCTATCACTTGCAACTTCCCCAAATGTATTCTGCTTTTGTTTTTACTTGATGTTTCTTAGCATGGTGACAGATATGAGGTAGGGAAGTCAGTCTCTGATATTCAGAGTAAGCCTCAGTCCTAAGAAGGCATTGTGAGGTTTGGACTTCACCAGTGTTCCTATCCATTCTTCAGAAGTAACCCTGGGCAGAGGGGATAAACCTGACCTTTTATAATGTTTTCAGCCTCTTCCCTTCCTTCCTTACTTCTTTCTCTCTCTCTTTGTTTTGTTTGATTGCTATTCCCCTCCCTCCTGCTGCAATGGGTTTATACTTTTGTTCCAACTTATTATTTTGTTTCCATTTTCCTTGCATTGTAAAACTCTTTGTTTCTAGGTTAGAGAAGATAGATAAAGACATATTTTCAGTGGTCTCTGCTATTCTGCTCCCTGACTCCAGTGGGTACCCACCAGTGTCCCAGGTTACTTTCTCCCTTGGCATTCTCCCTATAAGCAAAGTCTGCTTATGGGACTTTGCTTATATGGGAAAAAAGGAAAATGGGTCTAGGATTATTTTGACAGTAGCTGTTATTTCTGTCCACAGCACCACAGGGAAAACTTTTTCAAAACTCTCACCCATATTTCCCATGAATCCCTTGGGGTTCTTGTAGAAAAGTTTTTAGGATAGTGAAAATTTCCCTATTTCTGTGATTCCCAGGAGCTTCATGTACCCAGCTAGTCCACAATCAATCTTTAGCAGTTTTTAAAAACATTTCTTATTGAAGATGAAAGAGGAGAGTGAAAACCCTGGCTTAAAACTCAACGTTCAAAAAACTAAGATCATGACATCCGATCCTATCACTTCATGGCAAATAGATGAGGAAAGAGTGACAGACTTTATTTTCTTGGATTCCCAGATCACTGTGGACGGTGACTACAGCCATGAAATTAAAAGATGCTTGCTCCTTGGAAGAAAAGCTATGACAAACCTAAACAACGTATTAAAAAGCAAAGACATACTTTGCTGACAAGGGCCTATATAGTCAAAGTTGTGGTTTTTCCAGTAGTCATGTATGGATGTGAGAGTTGGACCACAAAAATAGCTGAGCTCCAAAGAGTTGATCCTTTTGAACTGTGGTGTTGGAGAAGACTCTGGAAGTCCCTTGGACTGCAAGGAGATCAAACCAGTCCATCCAGTCCATCCTAAAGGAGATCAGTCCTGAATATTCAATGGAAGGACTGATGCTGAAGCTGAAGCTCCAATAATTTGGCACCTGATGCGAAGAGCCAACTTATTGGAAAAGACCCTAATGCTGGGAAAAATTGAGTTCAGAAGGAGAAGGGGATCACAGAAGATGAGATGGTTCTATGGCATCACTGACTCACAGGACAGAGTTTGAGGGAACTCCAGGGAGTAGTGAAGGACAGGGAAGCCTGGCATGCTGTAGTCATGGAGTCACAGAGTCAGACATGACTGAGTGACTGAACAACAACAAAAAACATTTCTAGCTGAATACTACTTGTGTAACATCCAGTAAAATCTGTTCCAGGTAGCAGATTCTCAAGTTTTTTATTCTCCCTGCAGGTACTTATTTTTCTCCAAATTTAAAGTTTTTTTTTTTATTTTTTTGCTTGTGACTTCAGTTGTCTAATGACTGCAGGGGAAGTTTGTGCATCTTTTTCCTTATTATGTGAAGCAACACAGTGACACTCTTTCAAGCATTCTATATCTGCAAGCTGAAACAGTATATCCCTTGGAGACTTTTGATTCTGTTCAATCAGCACATTCAAATTTAATCTTAAAAATCATTCAGAATACCTTTCTTATATCAAAAGACTTTTGTTAACAACCCATTGTTGAGTTTTACAGAGTTTATAAGCGGAGGATTTTGAGATATCTGTATACAAAGACATGCACTTAAGATGTTTTCTACAATTAGGAAAACTTGCAGTAGTAGCTTGCTCTTCCTTTTCCAAGTATTTGACATAGAAAACATGAAAAGACTTAGGTCACATTCATGGGAGTTTAAAAAATCTACTATATATAAAGTACTGTGCATAATCATAATCCCTCAGTCAAAGAGTAGATATACATTAAACAGTTGACGTCATTATCATTACTAACACAAACGTCATAAAGTTCATCTGCAGAGGTTTTAGATTAAAACTTCTACAAGAGCCACCCTAAGAATTACATTCTATGACTACAAGATGAATAGTTTTGTATTGAAGTCTGCCCAATGAGCATTTTGAAAAGGCTTATAACAACAGTGTACAATGGGTTATATCGTGGGCCTAATAGATGTATCTATTGTGTTCTTTCTGCTGTTTAGAACTCTTTGAGGCAGACACACACACAATTATATGGTCGTTATCTTAAATTAATTGCTCAGAAATGTGGTGAGATAAAAATACAAAAGAATTAGAGAGAATTCATATTTTTTCTGCTGCTGCATATATTAAATTAGCTCACAGAAGAGACATATTCAGTTGATCATCATTATTAATGAATTCCTACTATAAGCAAGGTATTTGTAACCCTAAAATTAAGATTCACAGTGTTTTCAGGACATTTGCAGGTATATGTAGAATAGCAAAAAACTTTGGTCACCCTAAGCTCATATAAGTGTCTTCCCTGTAGCTCAGATGGTAAAGAATCTGCCTGAAGTGCAAGAGACCCGGGTTCAGTCCCTGAGTTGGGAAGATCCTCTGTAGAAGGGAATGGAAATCCACTCCAGTATTCTTGCCTGAAGAATCCCATGGATAGAGGAGTCTGGCAGACTACAGTCCATGGGATCACAAAGAGTTGGACACGACAGCGACTCTCACTACTACTAAGTAAGCTCATGCTCCCAGCAGAGAGGCCACACAAAGCAGTTATTTCTGTTATACAGAAATGAGTAGAGGGTGGAAATGGTGGGGGCAGAGGAGTACAAGAAACTCTTGGCCTTCTTGGCCTTGGAAGGCCAAGAACTTAAGACTTGGCCTTAGGCAAGTCACATAAAGCATCTAAACCTTGTTTCCTCTTTTGTAAAACTATATATATATATGCAC
>SJXQ01008636.1:36983-94848 GCA_006408695.1 Aepyceros melampus
AGGATTATTTTTAGGATTTAAGATTATAATCTGTGTGAGACAAGAATGTACAGATATAGGTATATAGATATAGATATATGATGTGTCCTGGGAGTAATGCTCCAATATTCAGTGTTCACAGTAAATTTATAGAACACAAACCCCACAAATGAGAAGACTTGCTATATATCACCATGAAAACAAAATTTGTGACTTAAGTATGTATATGGGAAGAAGACACATCTCTCTTAGGTAAGACTTCACAGACAAGAAAGAACTATACATTTAGAAATATAAGCAAGCATGGGAAGCAGGGTGAAGGACAGCAAGAAAAAAAATTATGTGCGAGGTCAAGCCACTTTTATCCAATATGCTGGACAATTCAGAGAAGCAAAGTTTCTAACCAAGGGAATAAGTGCTGAAAGCGATGTTAAATGGAGTGTTAATCTGGAAACAGTATAAAAGTTATCTTTCTGGCAAATGAAGAAAGACAGATTGGAGAATATTGTTCTAACAAATCAAATAGAAAAAAATTAATCCAATAACAAAGAAAATTTGATAAGTAATCTAATTGGAGGTGAAGCAGTAATAAGAGTAAAAGTAATGCTAAAATTGTGATCCAGAGTGATTCGAAAGATTAGTAATGATCTTGATAGAACTGAGAATTTAGAGAGCAGAGCCGGATAAGAAGACAGATGTAAAGCACAGCATCTGAACAGCTGGTATTTTTCTTTTTAAATGAAGGCAAGAGAAATACTATCAGGAGGCACCAACACATAGCTGAATTCAGCAAGGCATAGATGTGGAAAACAGAGAAATAACAGTGGCAAACAAATTAAAATGATGCCCAACCCAGCAAAGATGAATTGTTCTTTTTTCAGCAATGACTTAGTTAGTGGAGGTTGCTAACCCTGCCAAATTATCTCTGGGGAAGCTGAAATGTTCAAAAATAACTTTGGACAGGCAAGAAACTTCTGAGTAGCATAATGGATATAATGGGGAAAAGATTTTTTTTTTCTCCTGATAAAGTCACAAGATGACTATGTTGATTCATTGTAAAGAGGCATCTGGATGTCAAACCAAGTATTTCAACTTGCCTCTTTGGGCATGAATCTCATTCTTTCTGGGGAACTACATTAAGTGGATCTGATTAGACTGGAGAGGCTCTTCTTTATTCCTGTAAGAAGAATAACAGTCATACATGGCATCCACTGCCCGTGTTCATGAGAAATTTCTCCTGTGGTTCTGTTGATTTCTTCCCTGGGCAGTGGATAAGGCTATCCTTTCAGGCCACCACCACACACAGGGTGTGCAAAGCCCCTGTCTGCCTTTGATTTGCAAAAAGGCAGGGGCTATGCTTAGAAATGTTTTTCACTGTGACAGTATAGGCAGCCTACAAATAAAGCAAGAGGTGCATGCATGCTCAATGGTCCTTTATCCTCACAGTCCCTCCCCTGTTTCCGAGGTACTCTGTGGTAGCTGGCTCAACTAAACTAAACACTTCTCTTCCACAGTGTATCCCAGCACCTTGCTTCTCTCTTTCCTCTCCCTTTCAAACACTTAAAGATGAAATATTTCTTCTACAAGTCAGACTTTTTGTTACACTAAGATTTATGTTTTCTTTGAATCATTGGCTTTGATTTACTGTGGATGGGGAAAGAATAAGTCCTGAAAAAAGCAAGGGATTAGGGGAGAAATAAGCACAGTAAAAAAAAAAAAAAAAAAAGTGCATTTGATTGTTGTTATTCTAGTGTAGCAGTCTGTTTCCACCATGATTGCAGTGAACTGTTATTTTACTCTTTCATTTACAAATCAGTAAACCACTGAATCTAAGAACAGTCACAAGGCAAAAAGTCAAAATGACAAACTGTAAGAATCTATTATCAAATTCAGTTCAGTGTGCGACTCTTTGTGACTCAATGGACTGCAGCACGGCAGGCTTCCCAGTCCATGACCAACTCCTGGAGCTTAGTCAAACTCATGTCCATCAAGTTGGTGATACCATCCAACCATCTCATCCTCTTTTGTCCTCTTCTCCCCCTGCCTTCAATCTTTCCCAGCATCAGATCTTTTCCAATGAGTCAGTTCACATCAAGTGGCCGTAGTATTGGAGTTTCAGCTTTAGCATCAGTCCTTCCAATGAATATTCAGGACTGATTTCTTTTGGATGGACTGGTTGGATCTCCTTGCAGTCCAAGGGACACTCAAGCGTCTTCTCTAACACCACAGTTCAAAAGCTTCAATTCTTCAGCTCTCAGCTTTGTGAGAGTTGGATGTCTAACTCTCACATCCATACATGACTCCTGGAAGCACGATAGCTTTGACTAACTGGACATTGTTGGCAAAGTAATGTCTCTGTTTTTTATAAGCTGTCTAGGTTGGTCATAGTTTTTCTTCCAAGGAGCAAGAGTCTCCTAATTTCATGGCGGCAGTCACCATCTGCAGTGATTTTGGAGCTCAGAAGAAAAGTCTGTCACTGTTTCCATTGTTCCCAATCTATTGGCCATGAAGTGATGGGACCGGATGCCATGATCTTAGTTTTCTGAGTCTTGAGCTTTAAGCCAACTTTTTCACTCTCCTCTTTCACTTTCATCGAGGCTCATTAGTTCTTCTTTGCTTTCTGCCATAAGGGTTGTGTCATCTGCATATCTGAGGTTATTGATATTTCTCCTGGCAATCTTGATTCCAGCTTGTGCTTCATTCGGCCTGTAATGTAACGTGATGGACTCTGCATATAAGTTAAATAAGCAAGGTGACAATATACAGCCTTGATGTACTCCTTTCCCAATTTGGAACCAGCCTGTTGTTCCATGTATATATACAAATAGTAAATCATTGTATATATTTTATAGAGATAGGTAAGAATAAAATTCATGGCTACTTTTAATTGTCCAGTTATTGTTTATTGATTATCATTTATATTCCAGGTACAGTGAGGGATTGAGGTTTAAATTAGACATATTTCTTGTCTTCTCTGTGTTTACATTCTGCTGAAGCAGCTGTTGTATTTCCCTTGGTTTTGCTGATGTGTAATTTATATAAAATAAAACTCACCTATTTTAAATACACAGTTTAATGAATTTGCAGTCAAAGGCAGACAGGGGCTTTGCACACCCTGTGTGTGGTGGTGGTCTAAAAGGAAAGCCTTATCCACTGCCCAGGGAAGAATTCAACAGAACCACAGGAGAAATTTCTCATGAACATGAGCAGTGCATGCCATGTATGACTGTTATTCTTCTTACAGGAATAAAGAAGAGCCTCTCCAGTCTAATCAGATCCACTTAATGTAGTTCCCCAGAAAGAATGAGATTCATGCCCAAAGAGGCAAGTTGAAATACTTGGTTTGACATCCAGATGTCTCTTTACAATGAATCAACACTAGTCATCTTGTGACTTTATCAGGAGAAAAAAAAATCAGTAATTGAAATAAAACTGTGGTTGCCAGAGCAGAACATTTACATCAACTTTAATTTTCTGGTATTTCGCTTATCAATTTTTGATGATTATCCATGATTAGTTCATGAACACTCTACTCTGTAAATTGATAAACCCAGGAACATTGTGTAGATATAACACTGTCTTTTAATTTAACTGTAATGGATATTTGACCTGTATGCAACTCTATTAAATGCAATAATGCATTCTTATTTACAATCTTTCTCTGAACACAAGTTTTCATATCTTGGGTAATGTAAATAACACAGTAATGAACTTGAGAGTGTAGATATCTCTTTGATATACTGATTTTATTTCCTTTCTACTTAGTGTCTACTTAGAAGTAGGTTGATGGATCATATTGTTCATTTTTTAGGAAATTCCATAATGTTTTCCATAATGGCTGTTACAGTTTTCAAATCCACCAACAGTGCAATAGGGTTCCTTTTCATCATATCTTTACCAACAATTGTATCTTTTATGTTTTTATGATATCATCTAAGAGGTGGAGGTGATATTTCATTGTGGTTTTAATTTGCATTTTCATGACGATTAGTGATGTTGAGTAAATGTTCATATAGCCATCCCTCTCTCTCTCTCTCTCTCTCTCTCTATATATATATATATATATATATATAAATTTTACATAGGAAAAGTCTCAGCTCTGTGCTTTTTCCCAATGATGCAGAGTGGATGTTTGCACCTTGTCTTTATAGCTAAATTCCAGGCAACTGTGTTCTGTAGGTTGTTCATTGTTTGGTATGAAGCAAGAAAAAATTGACTTCATGGAGAGTGCTCTAAAATGCTGGGATAAGGCTCTTCAACTCCTTCTGTCTCTAACTGAAGAAAAATAACCTCTGTTCTGTACCTATTCCCAGTCTCACAGAGCCATGCTTGGCTGTCGGGGAATTCTCTTCCCTTCCCTTTGTTCCTCCCTGTCCCTGAGAGTGGTGACTTGGAGTGGAGGTCGCTCAGGACTTCAGATAAGGTGACGTAGAACCTGGCCTCATGCAGGATGCCCCGCGAGGCCAGGAGCTCAGTCCAAAATCTCATGTTCCCCACAGATCACATCACAGAGGAAGCTTGTCTCAGAACAAAGCAGATTTGAGGCAGGGACTGTCAGGGAGAAAGTGCCATAGTTCTTTCCACCCACTGAAATTTGACGGCTCTGTTTGTGCTCCTCCAGAGTTCTGCTCCTTAGCTGTATACTGAATTTCTCTTCAAGGTTCTTTAGTATCAGTGTCATTGTTTTAGTGGAAGAGTGAGAGGTAGGGCTTCCTATTCCTCCATCTTGCTGACATCACTCTCCAAAGTCGATTTTAGGATCAAATATTTCAGGCTTGTCAGATATGGTATTTTTCATTGAGCTGCTTTGACTCTGTTTAACATGTGTTTCCTTCATATGCGCCAAAATGTGGGTAGAAAGAATTTGGGGATCTTTTCTATGGCTTTTTTCCACCTGAGATTCCCTACCTACTTACCCAGAAGTTTCTCTCGGTTCAAGTTTCTGATTCCTCAGGCACGAATAACTGCATATTTTCCACCAGTACAAACACCCCAGATGTCACACTAGAGTGTGACTGGCAAAAGGCTAAAAACTGTGAAAGCAAGAACTCACTGAATAAGATTTGCTCCTCTGAGTGTGTATGCTCAAGAATTTGCTTGCTGTGTTTTACTTTCTAGATCCTCCAGGTTTCCTTATGTCTAAATTTTATAATTGTTTTCCTCAGAGAGAACAGTTCTGTAGGAACTTATTAATAGAAATGGAACCTTGTTTTTGTGTTTTGACTACATAGAGATTTTACTTTCTTTCTAAGCCATACTGAATTTTCGGTTCTGAGAAAATGTTAGTAAGGACTGAACTCCTTTAGGAGAGTATATGTTATTTAATATCGCACTACTAGTATTTAGTGCAGTGCCTAAAATATTGTAATTTTTGTAAAGCCTTTAGTAAATGTCAGTAGAGTAATATATAAAATAATAATAAATAATAAGTAATGATAAATAACACTATAAGTAATAATAAGCAAAAGTCAGTTCAGTAACATTGAGGGCTTCCTTGATATCTCAGTTGGTAAAGAATCCACCTGCAATGAAGGAGACCCTAGTTTGGTTCCTGGATCAGGAAGATCCACTGGAGAAGGGATAAGCTAACCACTCCAGTTTTCTTGGGCTTTCTTTGTGGTTCAGCTGGTAAAGAATCTGCCTGTAATGAGGGTAGACCTGGGTTCAATCCCTGGGTTGGGAAGACCCTCTAGAGAAGGGAAAGGCTACCCACTCCAGTATTCTGGCTTGGAGAATTTGCAGAGTCCTACAGGACTAAGCGACTTTCACTTTTCACATTTTTATAATTTTTAGTAATATTGCAATGGAATATTTATGGTGACAGTTTATAAGAAAGAGATCCTTTCTCTTATAGGGTACAATTCATAAAGATGACTGTGGTGACATTTCTAATGTATGTTCTATGAAATACCAGTTTAAAAAGTTCTTTGAAAGCAAAAATAAAAAACATTCATGATGAAATGATACATTATATATTGTTTCACTTGGAGATGTACAGTGTAATTGAAATATTTAATAAATTATTTTATATATTATGGAAATTAATCTATTTTCACTATCTTTTTATACTGTTTTAATCTTTATATAGTGTTAATGAGGGTTAGTCTCCTAGTGATATATTAAGTGAGAATCTCCGTGAAATTTGTTTCTTCTTATCTCTTTAAAAATGCAAAAGCCATGACAGGAAGATTTCATGTAACTTTTGACTGCTCTATCCCGACCCCTAGAAGAGTACTTGGCACAAAGGAGCAATAAATGAATGGCAATATCCCTCGTGCATTCATTCAGAAAACACTTGTTAAATACCAATTAGATGTGAAGCTTCATTTTAAGCTCTGGGTATAGAGAGGAGGAATAAAATACTGATCTTCCCTGATGGAGTTTACATTATTGATCATTCTGAAGAAGTAGAGATAGCAAATATATCATCAATAAAGAGTATAAAACTATTCTGAATTATTGTCATCAAATGTGGCTAAATTGAAAGCAGACTTGAACACCAGGTAGTTGGTCTGCAGTAATTGAAATATATTCAGAAAACTAAATAGAAAATCATTTTTAGCCTGTAAATAAAATGAAAACAGTTCACTTTTCAGTCTCAAGGTATTTTACTGCTTTCTTTTTACAAGCCACAATTTATATAATACATTAAAAAGCAGTCTTTTTCTGCAAAGTAAAAAGTCAGTTAAAAGAAAATATACTTGAATAGTTTTTAAATTGACTATTTTTTATTCATTTTAATATAAAGCTAGCTATGTAGACAATATTACCTTCTTATCATTATTTTAATGAGAAAAGGTTGGAGTGGTGCCCACTTGAGTCCTTTAATGAGTAAAGTACTATGAAGAATTTGTACTTTTTTGGTTCCTTTTTGTGGATTTCATTTTCAAATGTGCTCTATGATATAGACAGACATTTATTATTAAAATTGTTCTCATAAGAGAAACAGTACTTAGAGAAATTGTTATTTATTTATTTATTTTGCAAAACGAAGAGAAAATCTTGAGTATCCTCATTTGTTGCTAATTTAGCAAAGAGCCACCACATATGAATTTAATTAAGAACTGCTTTTGCCCAATTTACCACTCAATGAGCTGTAACAGGTTTGGAAGAACTACTGCCAGTTTTCTGAGTTTATGCAATATTTAAATTAATGACATTCATGGATAATATATAAACTTCTAAATTGAGTTTACATGAGGAAATGTTACCTAGTATGATTTTGTAGTCAGAAGAAAATTTGTCTCTATATTCTCTTCTTTGAAGAAATATAGACTGCAATGTATACAAAGTAATGAAATTTTATCATCACATTGATTCGTAGGTTCCTGTTTCTCATAAGTGTCAAATATCGATTGGGTCTTCCTGATATCATACTTTGATGATATTCCTTCATCTAAGGAATTTCCCATAAAATGTCTATCTGAAGTCATGCTGCTCTGTAAGCCTATCCCTTTGCTGTAAACTCAGTGCATAGCTGAACTCTACACTGGACTATCACATTCTAAGCAAAGCATATAATTTCCTTGCATTACTTTTTCATTTATAATAAAATGAAAAGTATATATCTTAAATTATTTGATAATATAGCAGCATACAGCATATCATAGCAGTAGTTTAAATAATATTCAAATATATAAATTTAATAGTCCACATATATATATATATTTACAGTCCATTATATATATAAATATATAGTTTAACAGTGTTGTGCTGTGCTTTGTCACTCAGTCGTGTCTGACTCTTTGTGAACCTGTGGACTTTCACCTGCCAGGCTCCTCTCTTCATGGGCATTCTCCAGTCAAGAATACTGGAGCAGGGTGTCATGCCCTCCTCCAGGGGATCTTCCCAACCCAGGGATCAAACCCAGGTCTCCTGCATTGCAGGCAGGTTCTTTACCATGTAAGTCACCAGGGAAGCCCAAGAATACTGGAGTGGGTACCCTATCCCTCCTCCAGAGGATCTTCCCAACCCAGGAATCCAACCGAGTCTCCTGCATTACAGGCAGATTCTTTACCGAGTTACCAGGGAAGCCTTTAATAGTCCAGTAGAACTCAACAGTGTGTTTTTTTTTTTTTTTAATATATATATACATGTTTTTCCTGCCTGACAATCCTCAAAGTATTTAAAACATCAGTTGTTAATAAAATGCAGACTGAATAATGCTGGTTATGATAGCTTCTATCTAACCATGATGAATCAATTGAATGGACTTTTCTTGGAAAATATATTTGTTATATTGTTTATGCTGCCTTTGATTTTTACAAATTCTTGAGTGAAATACCACATTATTTCCCTTTATTTAATTTTTTATTGGTTTCTGCCACACATCAATATGAATCAGCCATAGGAATGCATGTGTCTCCTCCCTCCTGAACCTGCCCCCCACTTCTCATCCTACCTCATCCCCCTAGGTTGTCACAGAGCACGGGGATTGAGCTCTCTGCAGCATACAGCAAATTCCCACTGGCTATCTATTTTACATGTATCAATCTGTATGTTTCAATGTTACTCTCTCAATTTACCCCACCGTCTCCTCCCCCCACTGCATTCACAAGTCTGTTCTCTAAGTCTGTGGCTCCATTGCTACTCTGCAAATAGATTGGTTAGTACCATCTTTCTAGATTCCATATATATTCCATTAATACGTGATGTTTGTTTTTCTCTTTCTGACTTACTTCATTTTGCATAACAGACTCTAGGTTCATCTACCTCATTAGAATTGACTCAAATGTGTTCCTTTTTATGTCTGAGTAATATTCCATTCAATATACGTATCACAGTTTCTTTATCTGTTCATTCATTGATGGACATCTAGGTTACTTCCATGTCCTAGCTATTGTAAATAGTACTTCAGTGAACATTCGGGTACAAGTATTTTTTTCAATTATTATTTCCTCTAGGTATATGCCCAATAGTAAGATTGTTGGGTCATATGATAGTTTTATTCCTAGGTTTTCAAGGAACCTTCATTCTGTTCTCTATAGTGGCTGTATCAATCTACATTCCTACCAACAGTGCAAGAGGGTTCCTTTTCTCCACACCCTCTCTAGCACTTACTGGTTGTAGATTTTTTGATGATATAAAAGGAAACATGTTCAGAGAGTAAAAATTTTGAGACATAAATTATTAGATGAATCACTTTTCTATATTTATTAGCAATCTGTTAATTTGTGAATTCAGTATTTACTTTCTTCCATATAAAGTAATATATGATAATATATCTGATTTAAATGCAATGAGTATCCATTTCTCTGTCAATGGGTGTTTAGGTGAATAGATAAAGAGGATGTGATACATATATTCAATGGAATATTATTCAGCTATAGATAAAAGAATGAAATAATGCCATTTGCAGCAACATACTTGAACCTAGAGATTATGATACTAAGGGAAGTAAGCCAGACAAGGAAAAATAAATATCATATGATATCACTTATAAGTGGAATCTGAAAAATGATGCAAATGAGCACTTACAGAACAGAAATAGCCTCACAAACATAGAAAACAATTTTATCATTACCAAAGGGGAATGTAAGGAATACACATATATATAAATTGAACAACTATATAAATATATGTAAATATACATAAATGTAACTCGACCAATTTTATGTATAGCTGAACCAAACACAACAGTGTAAATCAACTATACTTTTATTTTTAAGAAGAGATAACTATAATAAATAATAAAACAATACAGAACTTTTTTCCAGTCAAAACCTAATGTGAATATACTGAAAATTATATACTAATTATGTGATTAAAATAATAAATTATAAACTCATGTGAACATTAACTGATTTACAATTATGTAAATTCAAGTAAATGACAAAGTAAAGGATCAATATTTGTATCTTTTGAAATAATCAGATTAATTATTAAAACATACTAGTCAATTGAGTACTAGACATGCTTCAGGGATACCTGAATTCCAATTCATGATATGTATGGTTATTTTCTTTAGATTTATAATGTTTGAATTTTACAACAGTATTATTAAGATGATAGGAGTTAATACTGATAAAGTATTATCAGTGATAAAACTTTTTATTTCATTATTTTAAATAGTTTACTGTCTTGTTTAATAATATAATCATTCTAACAAGGAAAAATAAGCATTTCATTATTTGGTTATGACAGACATATTTTGTAGGTTCTATAAGCAGATCTATATTTAGTCAAAATTTAATAAATACATTGCATTACAAAATATGTCAGAAAGAGATGAAATTTCTGGGCCTTTAAAAAGTGGTCATGTAATACCAATACCCAACTTTGAGAATATTACTTTTTATATTATTTCAAAGAAAGTTATCATTCCAACTTAAATTTGTCCTAAAAATCAAATAACCTAATTCTCTGAGGAGCACCAGGTTTCTCCAAGGAAAGGACCGTGAAACATTGCAACAAAAGAAAAATGATCCAGATATATCATATTGCAAAGTTTCTCTATTTTCTCATACTTCTGGGTAAAATAAGCATTACATGTATACTTATTTTTAATATATAAAGAATTTTAGTAAAAGATGAAAATCATCTAAGAAAATCTGAAAGCAAGGCAACACTAAGAATCTAGATAAGGCAAAATTTATTTTGAGTTAAATATATGTTAGAATTTTTAATGTTTATAATAAGATTAACTATGTAAAAGCATTAGTATGTATATGTATGAGGTGAAATATTTGACAACTGCCAAAATGTGAAGCTATCATGATGAATGGTATCAGTCTGCCATCTGTGTGATATAAATCTTCTATTTCCCATGAATCTTTCATGATTAAGCAAAGCATTTGGAAGTGCAATAGACATGGTTTTTCAATTATATATGTTTTATAAGCGATGATAATTGTATTATTTTTATTATAACTTCACACAGAAAATACAAGTTTACATTTGCATTTAGATGGCAAATTTCATGCAAAAATGGTTCAATTATTTTAGTATAATTTGTATTGAAAAAATAAGATTGACGTGTAAGCTATTCTTGTTTTTTTTTTTTTACTGTTTTATAATTCTGTATTTCCCTTTGTTCTTTTGTTCATTATTTTATTACCCATAAATATTTAAACCAACCAGAATTGAATATTAAAAAGTCATAATAAAATCACATATCTTCCCTAGCATATTACTTTGTTCCCAAACTTGAAGTTTGTCAATAAGCACAATCTGAAATAATGATAAAATATTAAGTGGTAGTCACCTTACCATCGATATTAAGAATTGAAAATAACAAAAAGACCTTAGTAATTCATCCTACTCTTATATCATCTGCCATTTCTGAATTAATATATTTCATTTTATTATATGTCAATAGAACATTTGTTTTCAGCTCAGATGTAGAAACCGATTGTGCTCCTTAGAGAATCAAGTTATTATTCAATAATTAGGACAAATTTCAGTTGGAATAATAATTTTCTTTGAAATAATGTAATAAGAAATATTATAAAATTTGGGTGTTGCATGACTATTTTTAATAGGACCCAGAAATCTCATCTCTGATATATTTTGTAATATAATGTCCTTATAAAGTGTTTGACTATATACAGATCTTAGTACATCTCATACATTTTATTGACAGAGACACAGTGCATAAAGGAGGAAACTTTTTGTCTTTACTAGGTGTCTTTACTAGGGCATAGCATCACCTTACTCACACATATTATTCTAGGGATAGTTTAAAACGTCTTGAGTTAAAGAAACAAATATTTTGAACAGGGCATAGTATTAAAAAATGTTATTCTGCTTCTTAATAGGAGATGTAGTACAGACAATCTACATTTCTCTAAATTAAATAACATCTGTTTTTGCCAGTAAAGAGGACTCAGAATTGAAGCACACTACAAAAGTCAAGATTGAGTTTATTGCTAGGAAATGGAGCAGGAATGCTGATGATATTATGAACTTTTTTTATCAAATGGCACTCAAAATGAGAAGCATTCCAGAACTTCTTTTCAAGTGGGGTTAAGTTGTTATACCTCTTGTGCATTCTGTCTGAGGTTAGTACTAGATAAATGACTCTGACATTACTGAACTAGAGAAAAGATCTCAACAGAAGAGAATTTCCAACAGAGACAAGGTGATGTTGTTGTGTTGGCATCTTGTAAAGGTGGACTGGTAAATGTAATTTCTATAGACAGTCAAAGTAAGTTAAATGAGAAGAAAGTGCTGTCAAATAATGTTATTTGTATTCCAATAAAATAAAATGTATTCCAATATAACAGAAAGATACAAATTGTGCCTAAAACATTAATATCAGAGTAGAAGTTAAGGACTTCACTGATGTCTGTTGGTCAAGAATCTGCCTTGCAATGCAGAGTTCTATCACTGATCTGGGAAGACACCACATGCTGTTGGGCAGCTAAGCCTGTGTGCCACAATGAAAGATCCTTCATGACACAACTAAGACCCAACACAGAAAAATAAACAAACATAAAATAAATAAATAAATAAAAATTCCAGCATTCTAGGGAGAAAAAAGTAGAAATTAAGGCTAAAAGCATTATAAAACAAGGAAAAATAAAATTACAATGGTTTTGTAAAATAGAAACAGTAAAATACAGAAAGCTAAATATTCTTTCAGAACAAAATATGATGAAAACAAGTTTAGCAGGAAAAAAGTGAATAGAAAAAATGACATTCTTTATCCTTATATTCAACCAATATGGTGCTTTTCCTATATCTTTGAAATTGTACCTAAATTTTACACTAAATATGTAGAAAATAAAAGTCAAATAAGACTACTTAAGAATAATTTTTAAGAAACTTAAAACTGAAATCATATATTATCTAGAAATAATAAAATAATACCTCTTAAATTTTTTCAGTTCAGTTCAGTCCCTCAGTTATGTCCTACACTTTACAACCCCATGAACGGAAGCACGCCAGGCCTCCCTGTCCATCACCAGCTCCCAGAATCTATCCAAAGCCATGTCCATCAAGTTGGTGATGCCATCCAACCATCTCATTCTCTGTCGTCCCCTTCTCCTCCTGCCCTCAATCTTTCCCAGCATCAGGGAAATGAGTTGGCTCTTCAGTATACCGTTAAAATATGTGTAGATATTTAGACCATTTTACTGAAAATGTAATGTCAAATTAAAAAAACTTCAACTTAATAAATCAAAATATAAAATAAAATAATTAATAAGCACATAGAACTTAATAAAAAAATTAAATTAATAGAGACTGTACAAAATGGAATGAGCAATAAATATGAATATGATATATTTTTAATTGAGTAGCAAGCACCAGACTGATGATGCTGTTGAGTAATTGTCTAGCTATTCCCAACATAGTTTGTCTATTTGGGGATAATGAGAAATCAGGGGATCATTTGTGTTCTGCTAATTCTTTGAATTTATTTTACTAATAATGCCTATTTAGTATTTATATCACATGACATTAGTCATTTGTGTATTTGTGCTGGCTTTGTAAAATTTAACTGTAACAATCAAATATAATAATTCAGAGGCTTAATGAAAAAGAAATACTTATTTCTCTAAAATGTGACATTTCAAATAGCATGTGACTCTGGTTCACATGGTTATTTATGGATCAAAATCTCATCCATCTTTCCACTGGCTTCTCAGTGTTTCATTTTTATGTATGTGACTGTTTTGTGGGTGTTTCCATGTTCTAGTTTGTGGAAAGGGAAAGAACAAACCTGAAAATGTTGTTTTTTGTTTGTTTGCTTGTTTCTTTAAGCCCAGTGTAGACGTATGCATCTCTTCTCATCTAACACTGGGAAGAACTAAATCAAATATCTACAATTAGCTTTTATAAGAGCAGGAAAATTCACAGCCAGTCAGCCCATCCCTGCTACAACTCTTACCAGGAAAGTGGTAGAGAATGGATCTTGATAAGCTCCCAGCCATCTTACCAAAGCAGTCATAGAAAAGTTACAGGTTCTGCAAATTTCTAATCTTAGAGTAGAAAGGTTTATGTGGTCACTTTATTATTTATTTTAAATATGTAAAATTAATATTTGCATAATTTTTAAAATTCAGAAAGTAATATGTTCTACCTATGACATTGTTTAATTTCTGGGAGATAACAAAATGTGCAGTAGAAAAACTTTGACAACAATTTACAGAGGCTTTAGTTGAAACATATAGTTTAATTTTTAAATAGATATATATATTCAAATTCATTAGAACTTAGTTCATCATACTGTATGAAGTGCTATAGAAGATGGAAAAAAACTTCAAATTTCCTTTAAGTTCAGAAAACACATGATTATTTTATACTTATAAGTGAGAGAGGCAGTGAAATTCCTTAATTGCTATTAGTGGTATATGGTTTATATATCTGGTCCTCCTATAGATAGAAAACCATTGTTTTTCTAAATGTTTCGGTTCAGTCCAGTTCAGTCACTCAGTCACGTCCGACTCTTTGCGACCCCATGAACCACAGCACGCCAGGCCTCCCTGTCCATCACCAACTCCTAGAGTCCACTCAAACCCATGTCCATTGAATCGGTGATGCCATTCAACCATCTCATTCTCTGTTGTCACCTTCTCCTCCTGCCTTCAATCATTCCCAGCATCAGGGTCTTTTCAAATGAGTCAGCTCTTTGCATCAGGTGGCCAAAGTATTGGAGTTTCAGCTTCAATATCAGTCCCTCCAATGAACACACAGGACCAGTCTCCCCTAGGATGGACTGGTTGGATCTCCGTGTAGTCCAAGGGACTCGCAAGAGTCTTCTCCAACACCACAGTTCAAAAGCATCAATTCTTCAGTGCTCAGCTTTCTTTACAGTCCAACTCTCACATCCATACATGACTACTAGAAAAACCATAGCCTTGACTAGACGGACCTTTGTTGGCAAAGTAATGTGTCTGTTTTTTAATATGCTGTCTAGTTTGGTGATAACTTTCCTTCAAAGAAGCAAGCATCTTTTAATTTCATGGCTACTATCACCATCTGCAGTGATTTTGCAGCCCAGAAAAAGAAAGTCTGTCACTATTTCCACTGGTTCCCCATCTATTTGCCATGAAGTGATGGGACCAGATGCCATGATCTTGGTTTTCTGAATATTGAGCCAACTTTTCAACTCTCCTCTTTCACTTTCAAGAGGCTCCATAGTTCTTCTTCACTTTGTCCATAAGAGTGGTGTCATCTGCATATCTGAGTTTATTGATATTTCTCCCAGAAATCTTGATTCCAACTTGTGCTTCCTCCAGGGCAGCGTTTCTCATGATGTACTCTGCAGAGAAGTTAAATAAGCAGAGTGACAATATACAGCCTTGTTGTACTCCTTTTCCTATTTGGAACCAGTCTGTTGTTTCATGTCCAGGTCTAATTGTTGCTTCCTGATCTGCATACAGGTTTCTCAAAAGGCAGGTCAGTGGTTGGTATTCCCATCTCTTTCAGAATTTTCCACAGTTTATTGTGATCCACACAGTCAAAGGCTTTGGCATAGTCAATAAAGCAGAAATAGATGTTTTTCTGGAACTCTCTTGCTTTTTCCATGATCCAGCAGATGTTGGCAATTTGATCTCTGGTTCCTCTGCCTTTTCTAAAACCAGCTTGAACATCAGGAAGTTCACGGTTCACATATTGCCGAAACCTGCCTGGGAGAATTTTGAGCATTACTTTAGTAGCATGTGAGATGAGTGCAGTTGTACGGTAGTTTGAGCATTCTTTGACATTTCCTTTCTTTGGGATTGAAATGAAAGCTGACCTTTTCCAGTCCTGTGGCCACTGCTGAGTTTTCCAAATTTGCTGACATATGGAATGCAGCTCTTTCACAGCATCATCTTTTAGGATATGAAATATTTAGAGTAGGGTTCTAAATGTTTAGTTGTTTTTTTAAAAAAATGTTAATGCATTGCAAGAACATCTTCTACACTAAATAAAGGTAAACATTTAAAAATTAAAGGAAAGCAGTGTAAATACATGTTCTCTTATAGAAGCAATTCTCAATTCATGCTCATAAATTAAAAATCAAACTAACCACTTTCTGTTATCCATGTTTTTTAAAGTAATGTTTACCATTAGGAGGAAGCAGCACTTCATTTAGAGTGTTACTTCCTAACATGCCACATCTGCAGCTCAATTTTTCTTTTTCAGATCTGAGATCTCAGAGTACATTTCTCTCCAGAGACCTCTAGTTCTTACTCAAAATTCACAAGACTTTTTCTGCTATTCAAAATGCCAAACAACCAGGTGTCAAGTTGGTCAGCTGGAGGAATGAGTCAATGTGGAAGTAACAATCAGGCCTTTATTCACTTACTACAACAGTGTAAACAAGAAGGAAGAAAAGCAAGGGGCCAGTTGCCCAATGTTCAATTTCCCCCACAGAATGGCACCAGGTAAGGGTCATGTAGCTATAACTCAGATATGGGGAATTTTGCCAGGGAGCCCCCAAAAGGTGATTGCCTGCTTATGGACTTGTTTGTCTTGGAAAGGCTAGGAGAAGAAAGCTAGTGAATCAAACTATGGAAAAATCCCTTGGCCAGTTCTTCTGATACAGCCTCTGAATAGAGGTGCCAGGATCAAGTGCTTGAGTATGGCTGATCTGGGGATGGATTAAGGTACTGGATCTTGACTCTAACACCCTGCAGAAATCTACAAGGCATTGTTGTGCACCAGATCTCGTGTGAGGTGGGCTCCTTCAAAGTGTGATTACCAATGGCTGAGCCTGAAATATCACCCAAGGATTCTGTCATACAGTAGACTCCTCAAAACAGCAATTAGGATTCTCTTAAACATGGATGTGATCCATCCTGATTTGCTCTGTGATTTATGCATTTATATCTTTCTTGGTCTTTATCATAGAAACTTTCATTGGTAGAAAGTTTTATTGTTTATCTACATCTGGTTTTCCTTTTTTTCCAGGAATCCTGGAGGATTATGCTTGTTTGGCCCCTGGAAGTTAGGCAGAATTCTGTCTGGTTTTAGAAGAGTAATGGGTATCAGTTCTGGACCAATATATTTGTCAGTAAAGACTATCCAGTGTTTTCATTCTTCACTGGGGAGATAAGGATTACGTGTTCCAGATGGTATAGCTAGAGAACGTTGGGGCATAGTTTAAAAGTTTATCCCCTGGTTATAGTTGGTTAAAATTTGCATTCAGCATTATGTTTAAAATTAAGCATTGTTTCACATCACATTTGCTCTTTTACACACTATTTTAATGATAGAAAAGTTTAGTTTCTATTTCTTCCTCTTATATCACACATTTCCTCAAGAATCATTGCTTTATTAGGAGATGTTGTTACAATGAAATGTTTTTAAATCATTATTACTGTCTCCTCTAATATATTGGGAAATAGTTTATATATCATTTATTTAAAAAGGTGATTTAATGTCATTGATTGAAGAATGTCTTAGAGTTATATACAATATAATGATTCAGTTCAATTTCTCAGTCATGTCCGACTCTTTGAGACCCATGAATTACATCACGCCAGGCTTCCCTGTCCATCACCAACTCCTGGAGTTCACTCAGACTCACGTCCATCACGTTGGTGATGCCATGCAGCCATCTCATCCTCTGTCGCCACTTCTCCTCCTGCCCCCAATCCCTCCCAGCATCAGAGTCTTTTCCAATCAGTCAAATCTTCGCATGAGGTGGCCAAAGTATTGGAGTTTCGTGTTAGCATCACTCCTTCCAAAGAACACCCAGGACTGATCTCCTTTAGGATGGACTGGTTGGGTCTCCTTGCCATCCAAGAGACTCTCAAGAGTCTTCTCCAACACCACAGTTCAAAACATCTATTATTCAGTGCTCAGCTTTCTTCACAGCCCAGCTTTCATATCCATACATGACCACTGGAAAAACCATAGCCTTGACTAGATGGACTTTTGTTGGCAAAGTAATGTGTCTGCTTTTGAATATACAATCTAGGTTGGTCATAACTTTCCTTCCAAGGGGTAAGCATCTTTTAATTTCATGGCTGCAGTCACCATCTGCAGTGATTTTGTAGCCTAAGAATATAGTCTGACACTGTTTCCACTGTTTCCCCATCTATTGCTATGAAGTGATGGGACCAGATGCCATGATCTTCGTTTTCTGAATGTTGAGCTTTAAGCCAACTTTTTCACTTCTTTCACTCTCATCAAGAGGCTTTTTAGTTCTTCATCACTTTCTGCCATAAGAGTGCTGCCATCTGCATATCTGTGTTTATTGATATTTCTCCCGGCAACCTTGATTCCAGCTTGTGCTTCTTCCATCCGAGCATTTCTCATGATGTACTCTGCATAGAAGTTAAATAAGCAGGGTGACAATATACAGCCTTGATGTACTCCTTTTCCTATTTGGAGGCAATCTGTTGTTCCATGTCCAGTTCTAACTGTTGCCTCCTGACCTGCATATAGGTTTCTCAAGAGGCAGGTCAGGTGGTCTGGTATTCCCATCTCTTTCACAGTTTATTGTGATCCACACAGTCAAAGGCTCTGGGATAGTCAATAAAGAGAAATAGATGTTTTTCTGGAACTCTCTTCCTTTTTCCATGATCCAGCAGATGTTGGCAATTTGATCTCTGGTTCCTCTACCTGTTCTAAAACCAACTTGAACATCTGGAAGTTCACATGTTGCTGAAGCCTGGCTTGGAGAATTTTGAGCATTACTTTACTAACGTGTGAGATGAGTGCAGTTGTGTGGTAGTTGGAGCATTCTTTGGCATTGCCTTTCTTTGGGATTGGAATGAAAACTGACCTTTTCCAGTCCTGTGGCTGATGAAATTAAGTCTTGTTGAAGTGATTTAAGAAAAACAATATGTTGAAGAAATGGTTAGCAAAATATATATGGACATGGGAAGTGAGAGAATTGAAATGGAGCCAACTAAATAAGTAGATTTGATCTAGGTGGAAAAGAAAATTAAATTGAGCAGTAGTTATTTTAATTCCAGACAGCCTCAACAAGTCCACTTAAAAGCATATAAAAAGCCTGCATGGACTATTTAAGATATAGATGATCATGAAATAAATTCACTTTGAAAAAGAAGTATAATTGATGTGCCCTGCATTAGTGTATGGAAAAGGCAATGGCAGCCCACTCCAGTACTCCTGCCTGGAAAATCCCATGGACGGAAGAGCCTGGTGGGCTGCAGTCCATGGGTTAGCTAAGAGTTGGACATGACTGAGCGACTTCCCTTTCACTTTTCACTTTCATGCTTTGGAGAAGGAAATGGCAACGCACTCCAGTGTTCTTGCCTGGATAATCCCAGGGATGGGGAACTGAACTGAACTGATCTATCTATATATTCAATCTATGGTTTGATAATGTACCCTATAAACAATTACATACTATATAAAGCAGTCCTCATTTGTATATGATTTAGCAGTACCTTTTGCAAGCATGTTAGGAATAAGGATTATATTTGCAATCTGCTTATCACCTATCATACTAAAAGTAATGCTCAGTTTGTTGTGCTTTTCTTTCTCCTTTGTTATTCCATTTTTATTCTCAAGTATCATGATTACCACAGACTCTTTGACAGTAAATAAAGTCTTATGAAGATATATTTGTGTTGTGGGGAAAATAGTGACTGTGTAAGTATTTAGCTCACAGTGTTTTCTGAAATTCTGCGGGGATCTTAGTCTCACTTGCCAACAAGGGAGAAACACACCTAACCTCACACTGAGTCACTAGGAAAACCAAGTATCCATTTGCAGCAGTGAAAGAAATTTAAAAAAAATTAAAGAAATTTTAATAATAGGACACATATCCTGTTTTGTGTTAAGACAAACTCTATAGACTTCCATCTTTGTGGACAAATCAAGCCTGGTTTTTCATACAAGCCACAGTCATCTTGCTTGAAAATGAGGACCATTTTAGAATATTCCTATTGGAGACATCCATGGCAAATCAGTCTGCCATCAAGCCTTCCAGAGACTAACCTCTCCATATTTCCCAATGTATTTTATTACCCTAAGTCCTTAGTATTTTCTGGACAAACACATGAGGAATGGCAGCCTCTGAAAGACAAAAGACTTTATCTGAATTTCAAAGGTCTGAAGTTTTCAAGGCTCAGATTTGCTAAATCTCCTTACTCCATAAATGAGCATTACTGGACAAAGATGTCTGTTGCAAAACTTAAGACAGGAGAGTATTTTGAAGTTCTAACAAAATCAAGATAAGGGACAAGTTTCCATTTTAACATTTCTTGAAAATGTAGGTAGACAGAGGATAGTACCAAGTGAAAAGGAAAGTATTAGAAGATAGTTGACAGATAAGGCTCATTAAAGATGTTTGGAGTGAATATTTAAAGTTTGAATCCTTTTTTAAAATGTTTTACCTCTGTTCATGAAAGCATTTACTCAGCAAAAAAAAAATGTGGAGTCATTCTGGGTAATAGTGACTCAAAAGCAAATTTTGCATAAAAACACAAAAAAATACAAGCCCTAAACAAGATGAATGGAGAAGGCGATGGCACCCCACTCCAGTACTCTTGCCTGGAAAATCCCATGGGTGGAAGAGCCTGGTAGGCTGCAGTCCATGGAGAGTCACGAAGAGTGGACATGACTGAGCGACTTCACTTTCACTTTTCACTTTCATGCATTGGAGAAGGAAATGGCAACCCACTCCAGTGTTCTTGCCTGGAGAATCCCAGGGATGGGGGAGCCTGGTGGGCTGCCATCCATGGGGTCACACAGAGTTGGACACGACTGAAGCGACTTAGCAGCAGTAAACAAGACGAAAATGCTGTGATACTGAAGCATGGCCTTCTGCTCATTATCCTTTGAATTATAACTTATTTCTAGTGTAACTTTAACTATGTATTAAATAAAATATTTTCTTGACAACAAATGTTATATTTGAGTATATTATCTGAATTTACTTTAAAGAATGTTTTAAATATTCAATATTATATATTTGGAAAATGTCAAATCTAAAAAAAAAAAACAAAAACAAAAATATTCATGACTGTTTCTTCTAAATGTTATAAAGCTATCAGTAGGTTTTATAATTTTTTTATCTCCTTACAGAGAATTAGAATTTTTTTAATCTACACATCTACTTTCAACTAGTGCTGTGAAAATAAACAAGTAATCAATTTTTTAAATATATAGAATAATTCAGTTACCCAAGCTTCAAAGAGTACATACATTTATCCTCTCTTCAAGGATGGAATAATAAAACTCACACAATTTGAGTGCTCTGCCCAAAAGTCTTCTGTAAGGCTTATTCCCAATGATCAACAGCTTGCTTTTCCTCTCATAAACATTTTTGAAGAATCATTTAAGACCTGATAATAAAGAGGTAAGTTTTTGAAGCAATAAAATTTATGTCCTGATATTTGCTTTTTTATAAAAGAAGAACTTCATCTTGACTCAATAGATTAATTTAGTAGCTATCATGGTGAAATTCATCCTCCATAGCATCCTTTATCTTATAATCAGTAGGAAGTGGCTGTTCAGACATTATACTTAAAATGTCAAGCAGAGATATAAAGGGTAGAAGACATGAAAGTAGAAAGGCTTCTTTGAATGGTTATTAAACAATGATTATTTACAATGTGCATATACAAGCAGGTAAGTAAAAATATGCAACTAGTTACATTGTTGGGCTTCTTTAACATTGATAATATGAAGCCAATGTAATATTTCAAGCTTCCTTGATGGCTCAAATGGTAAGAATCTGCCTACAATAAATGAGACCTGAGTTTGATCCCTGGGGTGGGAAGACCCACTGGAGAAAGTGAAAGTGAAGTCCCTCAGTCGTGTCCAACTCTTTGCGACCCGTGGACTGTAGCCCACCAAGCTCCTTCATCCATGGGATTCTCCAGGCAAGAATGTTAGAGTGGGTTGCCATTTCCTTCTCCAGGGGGATCTTCCTGACCCAAGGATCGAACCCAGGTCTCCCACATTGCAGGCAGATGCTTTAACCTCTGCACCACCAGGGAAGCCCTTAAATACAAGAATCCAAGTACTAACATCAAAGATTTCAAGAGAGAAAAGGAAGCCAGGAAGGAGGAAGAAAGGGGAGGAGGTGGGAGAGAGGGGGCGGCAACCTGTGTATTCTTGCCTGGAAAATTCCATGAATAGTGGATCCTGAAAGGGTACAGTCCATGGGGTTGCAAAGAGTTGGACACGACTGAGTGACTAACACTAGAGTAACACTAGAGTTAGATCATCGGGCTTCTTCTATAACACTGATAATATGAAGTCAGTTGTAATATTCCGAGAACAATGTTGAGGGTTGAATTCAATACTGAACAATCTCTGTCAACGCTAAGAACCTGTTAATATTTAGTAACGTTCACAAAATATCAATTTTTCTTAAGTAGTCATTCTATTTACTTCTATTACTCCTTTATAATGTGACTGGGATTTCTTTGGAAGGAATGATGCTAAAGCTGAAACTCCAATACTCTGGTCACCTCATGCGAAGAGTTGACTCATTGGAAAAGACTCTGATGCTGGAAGGGATTGGGGGCAGGAGGAGAAGGGGACGACAGAGGATGAGATGGCTGGATGGCATCACTGACTCAGTGGATGTGAGTCTGAGTGAACTCCGGGAGTTGGTGATGGACAGAGAGGCCTGGCGTGCTGCAGTTATGGGGTCCCAGAGTCGGACACGACTGAGCAACTGAACTGAACTGAATGTGACTTTACAGTTTGTCCCCTAGCCAAAGACAGTGCTTCCTTGCCTGTTAACTTTGGGCTAATCATAAGGCTTGCTTTGGCTGACAGGATGTTATACCAGACTTAATTTGTAAACAGAGGCTTAAAATATGCCTGTGTCAATGAGCTTGCTCCTTTCTCTTGTTCCATCTTATAATAAAAACTTATTCTTTCCTGGTAAATTATCAAAAATAAATAAATAGATAAGACTTGTAAAGCAGATCTGGGTCCAACATGGAGGTTGGAGCCAAGTTCAACCTAGACCAGCCAACAATCAATGGAAACTCAGATGTATGAGAGTAATGATCATTGTTTTAAGTTAATGAGATTTGCACTGGTTTGTTCACAACATTATTGTCACAAATAATCTAATGTTTTCTGTCTTTATTTTATTAATGAGAGTGAAAAGAGAGAATTCTTTTGTAAAGAGTAAGATAAAATTAGAGAACCTGCAAGTAATTAAAACACAGTCCATTGAATCATTACTAGAACCCTTCAGCCTCAGTGCTGTATTTTGTCCTGTTAACCTATCTTAAGGGTTCTTAATAGTTTTTGACCCATAGTCATTAAGTCAGTATGATGTTTTCATGATGAACATCAGTTTGCTGAGAATGACCCTGAATAGCCAGTCTATCATGGTTAGTCTCTATCTCTAGGTCCTGTTGTCATGTCACAGAAAATAGTAAAATGATACTGTTCAAATTTTAAAACTGGAAAGAATTCATGTACATCTGAGACATCTATTGATACAAAGAAAATGTATGAGGGCTTAGTAATTATAATGGTTGTAATAAAAGCATGTTAGTAAGTTATCAGATGTACCAGTTATGTAAGAAATGAGATGACGTTACCTTATGCTTAAAGTGTTAAATTTGATAATGGAGTTAAGTATAATTTTTAAATTTTTCTAAAAATAAAAGGTGAAGTTGATCAAAGACCACAAAAGCTAACAGAAAGGCCTGGTGATTAATTACCTTCAGATGTTCTTACCTCTCCTTGGCTAAAAATTATTGGCTAAAAATTCAGACACAGAAGAATGCTGTGTCTGAACTGAGTTGTTTTCACATTCATATGTTAATGTCAGTTCTAGTGTCTAAGAATAGGAAATAGAGCCTTTAAAATTTAATTAAGTTAAAATAAGGTCATTAAGTTGCACCTTAATCCAATTTGATTGGTGTCCTTACAAGAGAAGGAAATTTGGACACAGAGAAACACTAGCAATATGCACACACAGAGGAAAGATCAGGTCAGGACACAGCAAGAAAGTGGCCATCTGATAGACAAGGACAAAGACTTCAGGAGAAACCGAACCTCAGGACACCTTTCTCTCTTAGACGAGCAGAAAATGAATTCCTTTTGTTTAAGCTGCCCAGTCTGTGATACTTTGTTTTGGCAGCCCCAACAAACTAGTACAAAAAGGCAATGCAGAATCATGGCGGCGCAGGCAGGCAAGAGGTGGAGCCATGAGGAAATGTAACCGCTGAGAGTTCCAGTGCAATGCTGAGGAGGTGATGTCTCTCTTCCCCTCATTCTTCATTCTTACCATCCTTGCCAGTCAGAGGGGAAAATACACCCGCCTATTCCATAGCTTGGAGAAGACAGTGGCACCCCACTCCAGTACTCTTGCCTGGAAAATTCCATGGACGGAGGAGCGTGGTGGGCTGCAATCCATGGGGTGGCTAAGAGTTGGACATGACTGAGCGACTTCACTTTCACTTTTCACTTTCATGCGTTGAAGGAAATGGCAACCCACTCCAGTGTTCTTGCCTGGAGAATCCTAGGGACAAGGGAGCCTGGCGGGCTGATGTCTATGGGATCGCACAGAGTCGGACACGACTGAAGCGACTTAGCAGCAGCAGCAGCAACTTTAGAGTTGATCTCTTCCACCTTGGGTAATTCAGAAGTGTAAGTCTTAATTTGGAAATAGTAATGTGTGTGCATGCTCAGTCATGTCTGACTCTTTGCAACCCCATAGACGTAAGCCACCAGGTTCCTCTGTCCATGGAATTTTCCAGGGAAGAATACTGGAATGGGTTTCCATTCCCTACATCAGGGGATCTCTCAACACAGGGATTGAATCTGCATATCTCTGTCTTTGATTCTTTTAATGTATCCTTTGCTCAGAGGTTAAAGCGTTTTCCTGCAGTGCGGGAGACCCAGGTTCGATCCCTGGGTTGGGAAGATCCTCTGGAGAAGGAAATGGCAACCCACTCCAGTACTCTTGCCTGGAAAATTCCGTGGACTGAGGAGCCTGGTGGGCTACAGTCCATGGGGTCGCAAAGAGTCGGACACGACTGAGCGACTTCACCTTCACCTTTATAATTAAAAACTGTTTTTACATTAGTTTTCATTGCTGCTGCTGCTGCTAAGTCGCTGCAGTCGTGTCTGATTCTCCAACCGCATAGACGGCAGCCCACCAGGATCTTCTGACCACAGGATTCACCAGGCAAGAATACTGGAGTGGGTTGCCATTTCCTTCTCCCAGTTGTCATTATCCGCTCTAGTTATTTTGTCTCTTTCTTCATGATTTTTACCTTTCTGAAATTTTAATCTAAGTTTTATGATATTTCTTCATTTAATCTTTCATGTAAGAGTTTATCTATCCAATAGAGAAAATTCTTTCAATTTATCTCCTGATTATTTTCAGGAAATGTGTGTTTCTTAAATTCCACAAACTGCTTTGTGCTATTAAAGTACTCCCTGACAATACTGAACGTTGCCATTTACGTGAAATCCTATAAAATAGCCAAGGTTAAGAAATCTTCTCACCCTTTGTGTTCTAAAAAAGGGTTTGCTGCAAAGGACTTACATCTCTGTATAATTTCAATAAAATTCATGGACACCTCCATGTGTACTTATAACAAGACCAGACAGAGATCCTTCAAATTCTTATTCTTTGTCTCATAAATGATAGGCTGATCAAATGGAAAAAAAAAAAACACTTTTTAAACAAACTCTGATTAATTTTCTCTCCTTGCCAAAGATACCTGAACTTTGACTACCTTCAGTATGAACCAGTGTACCTATCCTCCTTAGCCTCCCCTGAGAATAGGCTGGTGTCCAGGAAAAACATTCTCTGATCTTCTGTCCAATCATGTCCCTTCCATCCATTCCACTTGCACATACTTAGTTCCTTCTAACCTTGTTCAGTTCACTCTATAAAAGAAAAACCTGTGAGACACTTATTGATATTATGATCAGAATAATCTCCCTGCTGCAATAGTGCCACTCCCATGTTGAAATAGTACCTTTCTTCTTCTTGGAATATCCTTTCAAATAAAGTTCTCTTTACTAAGTTTGGCTCTGGTTTTCATTTTACATCCTAAACTCAATATCCCTCTCTGTCTTTCTCTTTCTTCTCATTGTTGTTCAAATTGCCACCTCTCTCTTCCAAAAATTTCTAATTTACAATGACTTATCTGTGGATATTCAATATGTTTTTCTTTCATGTCTTTTTCTGGCTACTAGAACAGATCAGGTACATTGTCAGAGGATTTTGAAAACTACTTAGAGCATGGGTTCAGGTAATAACTTGCTGCTAAATCGCTTCAGTCATGTCCAACTCTGTGCGGCCCCATAGACAACAGCCCACCAGGCTCCTCCATCCCTGGGATTCTCCAGGCAAGAACACTGGAGTGGGTTGCCATTTCCTTCTCCAAGGTAACAACTTAGGTGGACCCCAACTTCTGCTTTATTGACTATCCCAAAGCCTTTGACTGTGTGGATCACAGCAAACTGTGGAAAATTCTTCAAGAGATGGGTATACCAGACAACCAGACCTGCCTCCTGAGAAATCTGTATGCAGGTCAAGAAGCAACAATTAGAACTGGACATGGAACAACAGACTGATTCCAAATCAGGAAAGGAGTACGTCAAGGCTGTATATTGTCACCCTGCTTATTTAACTTATATGCAGAGTTCATCATGAGAAATGCTGGACTGGATGAAGCACAAGCTGGAATCAAGATTGCCAGGAGAAATATCAATAACCTCAGATATGCAGATGACACCACCCTTATGGGGAAAGTGAAGAGGAACTAAAGAGCCTCTTGATGAAAGTGAAAGAGGAGAGTGAAAAAGTTGGCTTAAAGCTCAACATTCAGAAAACTAAGATCATGGCATCTGGTCCCATCACTTCATGGAAAATAGACAGGGAAACAGTGGAAACAGTATCAGACTTTATTTTGGGGGGCTCCAAAATCACTGCAGATGGTGATTGCAGCTATGAAATTAAAAGACACTTACTCCTTGGAAGGAAAGTTATGACCAACCTAGATAGCATATTAAAAAGCAGAGACATTACTTTGCCAACAAAAGTCCGTCCAGGCAAGGCTGTTGTTTCTTCAGTTGTCATGTATGGATGTGAGAGTTGGACTATAAAGAAAGCTGAGCTTGAAGAATTGATGCTTTTGAACTGTGGTGCTGGAGAAGACTCTAGAGAGTCCCTTGGACTGCAAGGAGATGAAACCAGTCCATCCTAAAGGAAATCAGTCTTGAATATTCTTTAGAAGGACTGATGCTGAAGCTGAAACTCCAATATTTTGGCCACCTGGTGCGAAGAACTGACTCATTGGAAAAGACCCTGATACTGGGAAAGATTGAATTCAGGAGGAGAAGGAGATGACAGAGGATGAGATGGTTGGAGGCCATCACCAACTCGATGGACATGAGTCTGAGTAAGCTCTGGGAGCTGGTGATGGACAGGGAAGCCTGCCATTCTGCAATCCATGGTGTCGCAAAAAGTCAGACACAATTGAGCGACTGAACTGAACTGAAGAATTGTAGGAGTTAATTAGATCTCCCTCTCTGTTTACGAGAGCCAGGATTTTCAGTTCCCTTGTCCAGAAGGTAAGAGAAAGTTTTTCTCCTAATGTTGGCTAGAAACTTTACAGCTTTCCTAGCTTTTTAAGTTTGAAGAGGCTTCTGTCTATCTGATTTACTAATTTTCAACCTCTTGAGATTCAAAGAAAATGTCATCTTTCTACACTTCGTAAATATGTTCAAAGCAATGATTCTCCAAAATCTCTATTCATGAGTACATTCCTGGGATATTCTGCTTGTGGTCTCCCAGATATCATTTGACCTAAGGGAAAAATATCACGTAACTAACTTCATTTCATTGCACCACACTTTTTTATCCTAACTCTCAGACTTTAAATCTATTTGATTACAGAGACACTAATGATTGGTACAGAGTTAAGGAGCACACTTAGTAGAAATGCTTTGTACTGCCATTTTCCATGATTTTCACAGTAACCTTCTGTAGTGTAACCTTCTGTAGTGTAATAGTTTTCTTGGTGTTATATCAATTCAATGCAATTTTGGTGTTCCCCAGGATATGGAAATATTTCTAATTTGTTGAGGAAAAAGAGAGTTTGAATATTATCTCAGAAAGATCATTAAAGGCAAAAGAGTGGGACTCTGCTGGTATAAAAACACAACAGAAGAAGACACAATATTCTTTGTAATGCTGGGCAGTTATCCAAGCCAGTGAACTTAGGTATTTGCTATAGCCAGGGCTAAAACAAGCAATCCTTCAGCTATAGAAGCAATTGACAAAGTGATATCACTGCCTTAAGTAAGAAAAATGACCCTTTCCCAAGCATGTAGCACTGAAAATGCTGTTGCTGATATTTATGGAGATGTCCAAAGAAATATAGCTTTTTACATCACTTCTACTAAACATTTCTAGAAGAATTTATTTGTTTGTACTTGTGATCACACATCAAAAAAAAAAAAAAAAGTAAATGTTTCTGATATGATAAAAACTAGTCAAATACTTTGATACTACCAAATATGTCAAACTACTGGGAAACAACTGAGTTTTGATTTCTGATTCTGTTGCACTCATAATTAAAATAAATATAAATACAAAATTTGCAAATTTATGTAGTACACTTACACCAATTAAAAATTGCTGTATCGCAACAGAATTCATTACAGAGAGTGGACAGTTTAGGTAAGAGCAATCTATGAAATTATCTTTTATTATAATCAAACGTTATAAAATGGCAAAAGAATAAATAAGACCTTCAGTCAGTGGCTAAGAGGTTAAAGCGTCTGCCCCAATGCGGGAGACCTGGGTTTGATCCCTGGGTTGGGAAGATCCCTTGGAGAAGGAAATGGCAATCCACTCCAGTATTCTTGCCTGGAGAATCTCATGGACGGAGAAGCCTAGTAGGTTACAGTCCATGGGGTCGCAAAGAGTCGGACACGACTGAGCGACTTCACCTTCACCTTGACTTCACTTTCAGTCAGTATAGAAGAAAATCAATCAAGTTGGCAAAAAGAAATAAAAAGGAAAAAGTACAATTGATGCTGAAATAAAATCAGCATTATCAACCAGTCCTTAGTGAAGCTGAAACTCCAATATTTTGGCCACCTGATGTGAAGAACCGACTTATTTGAAAAGACCCAGATGCTGGGAAAGATTGAGGGCAGGAGCAGAAGCGGACGACAGGGGACAAAATGGTTGGATGGCATCACCGACTCAATGGACATGGGTTTGGGTGGACTCCGGGAGTTGGTGATGGACAGCGAGGCCTGGCGTGCTGTGGTTCATGGGGTCACAAAGAGTCGGACATGACTAAGCAACTGAACTGAACTGAATGCATTAGAAACTTGAAAAATAAGGAGACTCTAACTCTTTGTCAAATGTATGGTAAAATTTGCTGTAAATTATCTAGGGAATATTAACTTTTGGTTCCTAAGATAATCTAGTCTGGGACCAATATTGATGAGTTTTCTTTTGATAAGTATGTATTTACAACTGATATTAAAAAAATGAAATCTTGATGCAGAATGCTAAGAAAAACTTTATTTGTACTCTATCTGCTACTGACTCAATCGAATGCTTTCTAATCTGTGCTGAATTTAATAGGAAATAATATCTGTTGCCCCTGTTTGGATGATGAAACTATTTTCTCTAATTATATAAATTAAGATGCTAAAGTAGGGACCATTCAATATAAGTATTAAATCAACTTTTAGACATTTAGTTTTCATTCATATTGATGAATGAAAATTGTAGGTCATTTGAAACCAATTAAGTCAGAAAGCAAGGACAAAATACATTGAGGAGAACACTACAATAAGGAAATTGAGCACAGAATTATTTCAATTAAATTTTTTCTCTGCTACAGAAATAAAAAGAAAATAATATGCATAATTCTATAACAACTTTGAAATAAAAAATACATTTTCACGAAAAGTTTAAAAAATCAACTTAAAAGTATGAGTGGGAATGAATAGATCAATGACAGTTGTAGAAATTTTTTAATTGTTAAAGAATGATTTTCAAGAAAGTGACTGAATTCAGATGAATGTCAGTTCACTCATTATTCAGAACCTATTTATTACTCTCCTACTCTGTGCCAGGCACTGAATTAGGTGCCAGATACTCAGTGGTGAATAAAACTAGTGTGGTGGTTGTATTTGAGGTTGAAGAAGGGGGAAAGGCAACTAAGCGTTAAAAGTGTTTTTAGGAGATTAGATTCATCAAGGAGTGATCTCACTCTGATCTCATTTTGGAAAACTAACTAGGTGAAGTACCAGAAATGATAAAAAAAAAAGCGGAGAGTTAGCATTCTTGGCAAGGAAAAAATAAGAAGAAAATAAAAGTGAATATCTGATCTTGCTTTACAAGTAAAATGTCAGACGAAAATGTGATCTATGATAAAACAGCTAAGGAAAAAACCATGAAAGAAAATGTTGTTAGGTTTATTAACTAAAATTTATTCATATTAAAATGTCATGAAGGTAACAGAATGGCAAATGACGATATCTAAAATGTTAAAATATGTAGTAATGAAGAATCGGTAAGATGTTACATGAAGTTTACTATATAAACTAATTTGCAGTGAGTCAAGGAGAACCAATACCCTTAAAATAGAACATTTTCAATAAACATGCATAGGACATTCACAAATTACTTTTGAAGAAAAACAATGTTGCCAGGAAAAATGAGTATTTTGGTTCTCCTAGTATCAGCTCTTAAGATGAGCCTTTGTTGCAGATAGTTGTGAGAGGTAATCATGAGAAAATCAAATGAGGGAATAAGGAGAATAAGTTATGAATGGGGGAAATTAACTATACATAAGTGGCGAAGTGCTGGCATGGGCAACTGGGACCAACCCTGCCTACAACTGTGAGAAAGCTCATGGACTGTACCTAGGAATTGTTCCACCAAGGAATTGAGAAGTGCTCCTTCTAGGTCCCTAACCAGTTAATCAAATGTATTTTCCACTGTCCACAAGTTAATGTGTAGCTTCCCAGGTGACTCAGCCATAAAGAATCCACCTGCCAATGCAGGAGACGCAGGAGATGTCGTCCAATCCCTGGGTAAAGAAGAGCCCCTGGAGGAGGAAATGGTAACCCACTCCAGTATTCTTGCCTAGAAATCCAATGGACCGAGGATCCTGGTGGGTTACAGTCCATGGGGCCGCAAGAGTCAGACTCAACTTAGCGATTTAACACATGTGCTCAAGTTAATGTATATCTTTAGCTCAAACTATTTCTCCTTCCATGCAAAGGTGATGACCATGTATGCTACTTGAAATTCTTTCACTAGGTTTTTTCTTTTTCCTTCAACATTATCATTTAATGCTACTCCTTATATGATGGCAGTCCATTTTGAGCTCAGATATATATTTCACTGACCCATCCTTGAACTAATCCTCAGTGTTCTCCTCCTCCATCAGCTAATTATGTGAAACTAGTTCTTAGCTGAGGGAGAGGTATTGGTGCAATCTGTTCATTTAAGTCACTTGAACTCTCTCTACCTACTCAATGACTGTGGCTCCATCAAGATTGAGTGATTTCCATCATGTGATGGATTGCTGCTGTGCCCATCTAAACTTATTTGGTATATCTGACAACCCAGCTTATAAAATACAGTCAATTTCATCGTCTCGATATAATATTTTCAGATCCTGAGTCTCTTCTAGGATCTAGAAGAATGCTAGAGGCTACTTTTCAAAGAGTGATCATAATTACTGTTTGTGAAAGTCGCTCAGTCATATCTGACTCTCTGTGACACCATGGACTGTAGCCTGCCAGGGTCCTCTGTCTATGGAATTCTCCAGGCAAGAATACTGGAGTAAATAGCCATTCCCTTCTACTAAAAATTCTTTTTGCTGAAGGCTTGACCTTGCTCCAGCTTCCTAGTGATCTGCACTGCAGCCCACCTTTCAGAATTGGCCTCTACTCCCTATATGGATACCTGAACCTGCTGCTGACTCATCTCTCGCCCAGGGCTTCACTCAAATTAGTAGGCCTTTGAACCCTCCTTCCCAAATCTGAGTGGTTCTCAGAACAAGAGCAGACATGTAAAAGGTCTTTTCTGTCAGTAACTAGAAACAATACATTTGCCGGATCGATAGCTACCCATCCCATACTAAGAGGCTGCGTGGGTTTATTCCGCTAAAGATGCTGCCTCTGGCACAATAGATGCAGGTAGTCTTCCTATTGTCACATGATAAATTCATCCTGGCATGCTTGTCTCTGAGTTTCCTGACTTCCTTTTTTTCAATTTTCTGTCAAAGCAGTGATGATTATCTTTTCCCAAGCTTCAAGAGAGATGGGATATTTGAAAAATGGCTCAATTATCTACTCCTTCTAGTACCAATTTCTTTGTAATATGACTTTGCAGCTCAAGAGGCAGAATCTGTTTCTTTATTCTCTGAATCTCAGCTGGATCTTTAACCTGCATTGACCACTAGAATGAAGTGGAAGGAACAAAGTATGTTTGTCTAGCCTAGAGTAGTACATACTTCAGTTCTCTTTCTTCAGCCTCTGCCTCCCCATCCAAGGAAGTGTAAATTAAGCTCCAAGAGGATGAAAGACCACGTGAACCAAGGTGGTACAAGAAAAGCTACTTTCACACCACCTGTCTGCTAGTATTGTATGCCTGAGAGATAATCCACTGGCCATATATTGAGCCAGATCTAGAACAGCAAAACACTGAATAAATGATTCCTCTTTTAAGTCATTGGGTTTTGTGGTTATCTGTTTTACAGCATTGTTATAAGAGTAGAAAACTGATACAGATCTCCTTCAGCAGTGTATTAGGACTGACTGCAGGCGTTTCATTAAACCTGCTGGTCTTTTAGTCCTAATAAGTCAGATATCACTCCCATAACTATATACTCTCTCTGTTGCTGCTGCTAAGTCGCTTCAGTCGTGTCCGACTCTGTGCGACCCCAGAGACAGCAGCCCACCAGGCTCCCCCGTCCCTGGAATTCTCCAGGCAAGAACACTGGGGTGGGTTGCCATTTCCTTCTCCAATGCATGAAAGTGAAATTGAAGTCACTCAGTCGTATCCGACCCTCAGCGACCCCATGGACTGCAGCCTTCCAGGCTCCTCTGTCCATGAGATTTCCCAGGCAAGAGTACTGGAGTGGGATGCCGTTGCCTTCTCCATACTCTCTTGTTAGGTAGCTTTATGTCTTTTCTTCTTTCTTCTGTGCAATATACTCAAAGTTCACTTTCATAGTGAACTGGCTTCTACTGTTTTCTTTTTTTCCCAACTTTTAAAGAAATACTTGACAAATATAATGGTGTATATTTAAAGTATATAATATAATGATATGATACACATACATATTGTGGTAGGATTGCCAAGATCAAGGTAATTAACACAACTATCATTTCACATAGATAACACTTTTTTGTGTGTGATGAAAACTCAGGATCTATACTCAGTCATTTATTTTCAAGTTTACAATAATGTGTTATAACCATAGTCACCATGTTATATACTTAATGTTATAAGATGTTATATATTAGAGAATTGATTCTTCTCCTGTTAGATGTTGATCAGTTTATAGTGTTCTTACAAATGGATAATTCTTTTGTTCACATAATATAGTTCATACTTCCCATTTGATACATGCTGAGAGTTTAGCTTGGCTATTAATTTGAAGGCAATGAAAGCAAATGGTAAAGATCACGAGGGAAAGTATCATTAACGTACCACCTCTCTTAGGGAAGATCGTCCTTGATCTTCAGGCAACTTTTCCCTTCTATAACAAGAGATGAGGACACATTTTCATCCACTCAGAGGGTTCAGGGAAATCTGAAGTTCACATTTAAATGAACCTATCCAGTGTCTTTTCCTGAGTCTCCAGTTCCCAGTCCTTCTCTATAAAGGGCTTAAATTTTTCAGTGAATACATTCGGGGCTGTGAATTTAATATTTTTTGGTGATTCTATAGCTCCCAAAATCAAAACATGGGTTTAATTTTCAGCAAAATCTGACCTTTGTTTACTAAACATATGGGTCTCACTACATTTTGCCTTGAAAGATTTCTGACTTGCAGTATGCCTTATGTTGCTGGTCCCCTGACATGAGTCTGTCATTCTCTTTTTTCCCTAGGTCAGTAGATATTAATATGTAGCCAAGTTTGATATCATTAGAACAGCTATTGCACCAGTATGTTTCAAATGTTTGAACTATTGCATGAAACATTTTCCTTTCTGGTTGCACATGATTTCACCCTCTGAAACTGCGGGTCTGCATAACTGTAGTGCTTCAGTTTAGCATGCATTGTCAATCTACCAGTCTGACCTGATCTGCCCCCAGCAGTGTGGGGCTCTTGGTACTCTCTGACTAATTCCAGCATTTTAGTTTGGTCACCAGTACTATTGGCATTTTGGTATGATTTCCTTAAAATAAGTAAAGGTTTGGGATGCAATTAATTTGTCCAGGAGGTAATCACAAGAAACACAAATGAGAAAATGGAGCAAGAAGACAGGGCTGGCTTCATGGATAAACAAGCTGTGCTTTCACATGGAGCCTATGCTAAGAAGGACACCACCCATAATTCTGTGTAGTGCTGTCACCATCATGGTGACATCTGAACAATTTTATTTTTTAATTTGAGTTTCGTAAGTGATGTGTGATGGAACAATGAAGTGTGCATGTGATCAGAGGAATATGTGCAATGTGCATGTTTAGCATTCCTTGCCATCCCATTACACATATTATCTGTAATGTGTCATGTGTACAGAATGCCAATACTGTGAGAGTTCAGTAAGACTCACAATATGTCATTTAAGGCCCCCAGATATAACAGAAACAGATAAAAAGGAAATGGAGTTGGAAATATGAATCTAAATGTGCTGAGATATTAAGGAAAGAGACATTTTAAGGACAGGAGATGGGGTGGAAAAGAACAAGGAGAGGGAAAAAGCAGAGAGATATGAGTTAATAAGAGCTTAAAAGGTCAACAATGTCACAATACCACTTTAATAAATGGACATCAAAATTTTAATAAAACTTTTGAAAATATTAGATTTCTGAAAATTTCTATATTAACTGAACTCAGTTTCTGGAAGGAAATAAAATGATATTCAAGAAGGATTACTAACTTTATTCATGAGAAACTTATATATGGTAATACTATAATAGGTTAATTAAGAAAAACATTATGCTTCCCTGTTGGCTCAGAGGTTAAAGCATCTGCCTGCAGTGCGGGAGACCCAGGTTCAATCCCTGGGTTGGGAAGATCCTCTAGAGAAGGAAATGGCAACCCACTCCAGTACTTTTGCCTGGAAAATTCCATGGACTGAGGAGCCTGGTGGGCTACAGTCCACGGGGTCGCAAAGAGTCTCAGAATAACCTAAATTCCTAATTATTTAATACCTGTGGACTACTACTGTTGACCACTACTGTGGACTACAGCAGTATAACCTGTAAATATGTAGACTTGAAAATAAGTCCAATTTTGTGCCATATGGCACAATGATTTTGACTATAGCAATAAATTAAAGAATTTGACATTCAAGCAATGTTAATTTAATTAAATAATATTGTTTATATTTAAAAGATACAGAAAATAGGGTATCTGAAAAACATACCATAAATATTGTTCAGAAAATGTACTATGAGTATAAATATAATTTATTTGAATATTATAATAAATTTATCTTTGGGAATACCAGGGAATTCTATTAAACTTAAAGAAGTGAACAAAACTCACCTACAAACTGAAAGCATTCAGAAATTATAGTTGTTAGTTTTCGGGTATATATCTTTATGAGATATATTTGATAGAAAATAGCTCACAAAGATGCTCATGTCCTGATCCCTGTAAACTGAGACTCTGTTACCTTATACAGTAATAGGGATTTTGCAGATGTAATTAAGGCTAAGTATCTTGATACAAAGAAATTATCCTAGATTATCTAGGTGGACCCAATCTAATCACATGAATTCTTTTAGAGGAAAACAACAGAAGAAAAGCATATCAGAGAGATGTAGCTTAGAAAAATCATTAACTCATCATCCCTGGCTTTGAAAGTGGAGGAAAGGGAATAGGAAACAAAGAATGCAGCTGTTTCTAGGAGCCAACAAGGAAACAAGGACGTCAGTCCAACAAGCTCAGTGAAGTGAATACTGCCAATATGATGAATTGGCAGGAATCACATTCTCTGCTACATTCTCCCAAAGAAACACTTCCAGTACTTTGATTGTAGTCTACTGAAACATACTGGACTCCTGACCTGGAGAACTGTAAGATAACAACTTTGTGTTGTTCAAGCCGTTTGATTTATGGTAATTTGTAACAATAACAGCAAGAAACTAATGTTCATGTCACTTCTTATCCTTGTCTAGTCTGCAAAGACTATTAATTTTTTAAACAAAAATGTAGGTTGTAATTTACATAATATTTTGTTTCCTGTTTTAGTCACCCTAGAGTGTACTGTGAGTATGTCACAAGAAGCCATACAATGTTTGGGAGTACAGTTTCTGTAGCCAGACTGCCTCATTTCAAATCAATCATCCATCTTGTTTAACTGATTTATTCTCTGTTTCTTCCTATATAAAATGAGAGGGATAAAAACACTACCATTTTATCAGGTTGACATATGAATATAAAGTGTCCATATGTATAAGGTAACTGAAATGACATTAAATGCATTCTAGGTGAAAAAGGTAAATAATGGTTCTTAAGTTTTATTATTATAACCCATTATACTGTTTATAGATCTGTGTCTATAATCATTAAAATTGCCATGCAACCTTCCATTTTCAGCATGCTGCATAACACAGTTAAACAATCCCTAACATATTAGTTTGTACTTTTTTGTGTGAGTAGCTTTTGCTGTGTAACAGACCACTTCAAAACAATGTGGCTTAAAACTGCAACCATTTAGTTAGATCATAATTTTGTAGGCTCTTTTGGCAATTATTCAGAATTGGGCCAGCTGAATTCATTTTTGCTGGGTTTTCTGTTGCATGTAGAGTGATAGTTTGGTTATTGGATACTCCAGTTTAGCCTCACTCATGTGAATAGTTTGCACATTGTCAGCCAGGGCAATGGAGTTACCAGTTCATATGTCTCTCATCAATCTGGTAGCCTGACTAGGCTTCTTTTCAAGGTAGTAGAAGCTACAGGAGCTATAAGAGAGGGATTTTCCAGGCAATAATACTGGAGTGTGTTGCCATTTCCTTCTCCAGGAGATCTTCCCAACCCAGGGATTGAACCCGGGTCTCCCACATGGTAAGCAGATGCTTTTTTAATGTCTGAGCCACCAGGAAAGTCCATAAGAGAGGACTAGCCCTCTGCAAGTACTAGTCAGGCTTCTGCTTCTATCACATTTGCTAACATGACATTATCCCAAGCAAGTCACAAAGTCAGGCCCTGATTGGGAGCACAGGGCAGTTCATAAGGCAAGGAAACTGCAGTATAGAAAAAGTAAGTGCTTAATCTAAGTCAGACTCTTCTCTGGCTCTTTTTAGTCAGAGAAATATTTTTAATAATTTGGTTTCAAATCATTATAAAGATAAATATTTTAATATGATGTAATATATGAAGTGTAACATGTAATGCAGTATTTAGCTAATTTCTTGCTAATTTGAGATTTTATATAATTGTTATATTTAATGCAGTATGTCAAATTATATGTATAACATTCAGTTATAATTTTCAAATTATTCTCCTCAGTGATTTGTTTTGGTCACATATATATTATAATCTATTGAATTTTTATAATTGAACTACATTTCATTGTTATTGCTTCCATTTTCTTACTCTTCAGTTGCAGTGATAAAATGTCTGTACTCGATTTAAGTGCTGTGGGCCATCATGGTAGTAATAGAAGATAATAGAAACCACAAATTAAACTGTGTGTGTGTGTGTGCATGGGTCTGTGTTTAAAGTAGCTAGACCATATATACTGACCATGGCCTTGTAACTACTATGAAGATTTTACACACATTTCTATATCCATTGCTAGTGCTTTCTGTGCTAATCTCCTTGCATATTAGCAGTAAGACTTGCAGAGATTCTTACACAAACGGAGGTCTTACCATCTCCAGTACCAAGCAGTTTTATTTGTTAGCATATAGCATAAATGTGCTAAGAATTCTGAGACAGTTCTGTAACTCTGATTTAGTGTTTATTGACTATGCCAAAGCCTTTGACTGTGTGAATCACAATAAACTGTGGAAAATTCTGAAAGAGATGGGAATACCAGACCACCTGACCTGCCTCTTGAGAAACCTGTATGCAGGTCAGGAAGCAACAGTTAGAACTGGACATGGAACAGGCTGGTTCCAAATAGGAAAAGGAGTACATCAAGGCTGTATATTGTCACCCTGCTAATTAAACTTATATACAGAGTACATCATGAGAAACTCTGGACTGGATGAAGCACAAGTTGGAATCAAAATTGCCAGGAGAAATATCAATAACCTCAGATATGCAGATGACACCACCCTTATGGCAGAAAGTGAAGAAGAAATAAATAGCCTCTTGAAGGTGAAAGAGGAGAGTGAAAAAGTTGACTTAAAGCTCAACATTCAGGAAACGAAGATCATAGCATCTGGCCCCATCACTTCATGGAAAATGGATGGGGAAACAGTGGAAACAGTGCCTGACTTTATTTTTCTGGGCTTCAAAATCACTGCAGATGGTGATTGCAGCCATGAAATTAAAAGACACTTTCTCCTTGGAAGGAAAGTTATGACCAATCTAGATAACATATTAAAAAGCAGAGACGTTACTTTGCCAACAAAGGTCCATCTTGTCAAGGCTGTGGTTTTTCTTTTGCCTGGAAAATCCCATGGACAGAGGAGTCTGGTAGGCTACAGTCCATGGGGTCGCAAAGATTCGGGACATGACTGAGCGACTTCACTTTCACCAGGTATGGATGTGAGAGTTGGACTATAAAGAAAACTGAGCACTGAAGAACTGATGCTTTTGAACTGCGGTGTTGGAGAAGACTCTTGAGAGTCCCTTGGGCTGCAAGGAAATCCAACCAGTCCATCCTAAAGGAGATCATCCTGGATGTTCATTGGAAGGAATGATGTTGAAGCTGAAACTCCAATACTTTGGCCACCTGATGCGAAGAGCTGACTCCGTTGAAAAGACCCTGATGCTGGGAAAGATTGAGGGCAGGAGGAGAAGGGGATGACAGAGGATGAGATGGTTGGATGGCATAACTGACTTGATGGACATGGGTTTGGGTGAACTCTGGGAGTTGATGATGGACAGGGAGACCTGGCTGTGCTTCATGGGGTCACAAAGAGTCCGACATGACTGAGCAACTGAACTGAACTGATCTACATAAAACTCCTATTATATATTTTAAAGTAGCCATTTTACTGGGTAAAAAATTCACTATAGTCTTAAAACTGTTTGAAAGCATACAGATGTCTTTAGGCTTAATAATCTGACCATGGCCTATAGCCCACCTGGCTTCTCTGTCCATGGGATTCTCCAGGCATGTATACTAGTGTGGGTTACATGCCCTTCTTCAGGGGATCGTCCCAACCCAGGGATTGAACCCAGGTCTTCTGCACTGCCAACTTTTTCACTCTCCTCTTTAACTTTCACCAAGAGGCTCTTTAGTTCATCTTCACTTTCTGCCATAAGGGTGGTATCATCTGCATATCTGGTGTTATTGATATTTCTCCCAGCAATCTTGATTCCAGCTTGTGTTTCTTCCAGTCCAGCATTTCCCATGATGTATTCTGCATATAAGTTAAATAAGCAGGGAAAAAGTTGGCTTAAAGCTCAACATTCAGAAAAGGAAGATCATGGCATCCAGTCCCATCACCTCATGGGAAATAGATGGAGAAACAGTGGAAACAGTGTCAGACTTTATTTTTCTGGGCTCCAAAATCACTACAGATGGTGATTGCAGCCATGAAATTAAAAGACGCTTACTCCTTGGAAGAAAAGTTATGACCAACCTAGATAGTATATTCAAAAGCAGAGATATTACTTTGCCAACTAAGGTCCGTCTAGTCAAGGCTATGGTTTTTCCAGTAGTCATGTATGGATGTGAGAGTTGGACTGTGAGAAGGCTGAGCGCTGAAGAATTGATGCTTTTGAACTGTGGTGTTGGAGAAGACTCTTGAGAGTCCCTTGGACTGCAAGGAGATCCAACCAGTCAATTTTGAAGGAGATCGGCCCTGGGATTTCTTTGGAAGGAATGATGCTAAAGCTGAAGCTCCGGTACTTTGCGAAGCTGAAGCTCCACCTTATGGGAAGAGTTGACTCATTGGAAAAGACTCTGATGCTGGGAGGGATTGGGGGCAGGAGAAGTAGGGGATGACCTAGGATGAGATGGCTGGATGGGATCACTGACTCAACGGAGGTGAGTCTGAGTGAACCACGGGAGTTGGTGATGGACAGGGAGGCCTGGCGTGCTGCGATTCATGGGGTCGCAAAGTGTCGGACATGACTGAGCAACTGAACTGAACTGAACTTCTGCATTGCAGGCAGATTCTTTACCTCCTGAACTACCCGGGAAGCCCCTATGTAATGATAAATGAATGTTTAAGTTGTTTATACTTATATTTGAAAACACTATCAAAATGTAAAACAGTGTGATTCTAATGACCCAAAGTATCAATTCTGTACCTTTCAAAATGTAGTTTGTTCTCTTTTGTCCCTTTTTCCTGTGAATAATTCCTTTCAGTAGTATGTATTGAGATGATAATGAAGAAACTTGCTTCCTTAAGCAATGCATTTCTTTAACCCCTCTCTTTTGGAATGGCAACTGTAACATCCAGAAATATTTCTTACTGAAGCCTGTACTGTTTTCACTGTTGAAGACCGAGAATTCTGTATAAGAATATGAAACTATGACAAGGAAAAGAAAAGTACTATGTGATTTAGACCCTAAATCATATCATTGCGGGTACAACCCTACAGTGCTTTTAAACATAGTCAAACTTGTGCTGTAGCCAGTGGATATATTTGCTTATGTCACAGAGAAGAAGCATAATTAAGATGTCTGGTTCAGTGGGAAAATATTTTCAGGTTGAATTCATGTGATCTTTTCCTTGAAAAGTACCGAGTAGTCTCTAAAGTGTTGTGTGACTACAGAAAAAAAAAGAAAAAAAAAAAGTAGAGTAAAATCACTGTTATCCCAGCAAATTACAATGGTTTTATCAGATATTTATAATAGAAAGGAGGGAGTTTCTCAATCTTACAGCCTTGCTAAGATTGAGAGGAACAGATAAAGAATGTTTGTTGCTTGAAAAATAGCAGTATATTGTTAACTGTAGACTTTTTCCAGTTTTATCTTTTAACTAGGAAATTTCATAAGCAGAATTACTGATTGTATATAATATATATATGTATATGTAACCTTCATCAAGTTGGAATAACTTCTTACTTTGAGTTGGTATTTCATTCAAAGAATATATGATCAACAAAAAATAAGATAATTTATTTTTTGAAATTAAAAGGACGTATCTAAGTAAAAGGATATCTCCACAATTCAGTAAAAATTATTTCATTACCCCTCTTCTTCTCTCCAATTCTACTAATAATTCTCACACACAATGTGGCTGTTTCCAAAAAAATCTTGCTGACCCATATTCCAAATTTCTCTACTAATCTCTCATACAGTTCCTTCTGGACTCTTCCTCCCTCTTTCCCTTCCTTTACATTTTCCTGTGGAATTCCTCTCACCTCTCCAGAACCCCTCTCACTCATTACTTCAACCTACATAATGAGACTCTGAAAAAATAAAACTTGCCATCTGTTTGAAATTTGGGGTTAAGATATTTATGGAGACTTGAAAGGTAGAAAAGCAATATCATCCTCCCGAATGTGTAGGAATAAGCAGAGCTTGTGATCAGATGTACTCACCACTAAAAGTTTTATTCCTTGTTTTGCATTAATCAACTCATTAACCTCACAGTAACTCAGTGAGGTATGTATAATAATTACTCCTATTTTACAGATGAGGAAATTCAACTTTACAAAGGTTAAATAACTTGCAAGGGATCCACGGTAAGAATGAAGCCTTACCTTCATGTCTAACTCTAGAAATCGTGCCCTTAAATGCTAAATTATGATCCTGTATTAAACTCATTGGTGCTAATAATTTAGTCCCTGTCACACACATGACTGACATGAAACTGAACCAACAATGGGAAAGAAGAGAAGCATCTAGAAGGGGAGGGTGTATGCAGACCCTAGCTTCCTTACTTAAAGCAGAAGGAGGGCAACACTTCCTTAATAATATGATACCTATCTGCTCAGCTCATATCCTTTATGGTTTGATGTTCTATGTGTCTTATATGCAAAGATAAATATCAAAGTGATTTGGTGAAGAATGCTTAGGTTATAAGCATTCTTTCAACAAAAAAGTCTCTACTATGAAAATCATAATAAATCTCTATCCACCCCTCAAAAACTGACAATCAGAAAAATAAAACCATAATTTTTAAAGTTACTTGATGTGCTCTTCAATAGAGATGTTTTTCTAAAAATTTAAGACTTTAGAACATTTATAATGTTACAAAGAGCCAGGTACATTAACTCAGTGTTTGTATTGGTTTAATTACCACCTTAGAAATGAAGCATTCACATTAACCAAATAAAACATTGTAACAATATGCCATTTTTTTTTCTATATAATTCAGCACAATTTCCTCATACCCTGCTGTTCAGCTTATATTAAATTTTCATTAGCTGGCCATTAATGCCAATCCAATTACTTACTATCTTTGAGATTTTCCCTGAAGAATTACACATTTGATGCATTAGCATTCCTGAGCAGCATTCAAATAATAGTATAGTATCTTTAATTTAATTTCCTTGCAGAAGGAAGGTATATGAAATATAAACTTTTCTGATAAGTTTTGGGAACTGAAAGTTTAGTATTACAGTGCTCTAACTTATCAAGTTCTGGAAAGCACTCAGTAAGAATTAATTTGCTAGCCTATTGGTATTTTAGCACTAACCATGTAAAATATTCTTTAAATGACTCCCTTGCCATAGTAAATGTAAGAACTAAAGAAAGTCCTTAATTTCAATTTTTTTCTCATGATCATTGAAGTATTTGTTGTAAGGATAATTTTTTTTCTTTGTTTATTAGAGAAATATCTGCCAAGAATTTGTTCAGTTCTGAATTTTAAAAACTATAAAGCCATAAGTGTTACTTGGTGAAAAATGTAGTTCTTTCTTATTTTAGTAAGAAATACTGTCCAAGTGCTAGCCATTCACCTGGTAAAATGTGGGAATCACTGACATTACAGTGGAGATGGTGTAATTTTGATGTGAAACACCAGGCCTTATTTATGACTACTAATAAGAACTGTAAGATCATAAAGAAAAGAAAATATATATCGATTTATATACTGGAGACAAGACAGTTCTCCCACACTTAGTTAACATTTCAATATATCTGCATCACTGGATAAATCTGGTAATAATTATTACCTATAATTTTTCCCAGTTACACTTTGTTTCATGTACCAATTATTTTTGAGCATCTGCTATTTGGCAGGCTAAGGAGCTATTCATAAAAATGAAATAGACTCTATGGCATGATGGATGTAATTACAACATTCCATGAAAACATATCAGAAGGGTACCTAACTCTTGTCTGATAGATAAAAGCTTCACAGAGGAGTGGATATTCAAAGTGAGTAAAGCAAAATTAGCCATACTCAAATTCGGAAGACCATTCCAGGCAGAGTGAGGAACATGTGAAACACACTGGTAACTCTGAACATGGATGAGTGGTAACAGATGTGAAAAAAATAAGTAGAATTTGATCACAATATTTTTTAAGTCATGTTTTGTGTTTTTTTTTTTTTCCAGGAAACAAACCAAAAAAAAAAAAAAAAGTCATTGAAATATTTGCACCTGAATAATGAAATAATCAGATTTACATTTTAAAAAACCTGATTCAGTGTCAAAGGATTGCAAGAGGGTCAGCTTGGTACCTCGGAGAACAGGTAAAAACTCTAATAGAGAAACTTCTCCACCTAAAAGGGTAAACTGCAGTTTCATTCCCTTAAAAGGTTCCACCAGGTTCCTAGATGTGTGTGTTAAATTACATCCCATGCTCCTCAGGTCTACACATTAATGTAAATAGGTGAACATCCTATACTTTGAAGTCTGGATGCAATCGGCTGCCTCTACATGGGCCCTGGGCCAGATGAGTCTGAGCACAGGAGTCCTTTAAGAGCAGGCTCCTTTTGTGTATGGTGTTAAACTAAGTTCTTATGTCATCTTTTACATATAGCTGTACAGTTTTCCCAGCACTACTTACTGAAGAGATGTCTTTTCTCCGTTGTATATTCTTCCCTCCTTTGTCATAGATTAGGTGACCATAGGCGTATGGGTTTATCTCTGGGCTTTTTATCCTCTTTCACTGATCCATAGTTCTGTTTCTGAGCCAGTACCATACTGTCTTGATTTCTGTGGCTTTGTAGTATACCTTGAAGTCAGGAAACCTGATTCCTCTAGCTCTGTTTTTCTTCCTCAGTATTGATTTTGCTGTTCAGTGTCTTTTATATTTCCATACAAACTGCAAAATTTTTGTTCTAATTATGTGAAAAATGCCATTGGTAATCTTATAAGGATTACATTGAATCTGAGGATGGCTCTGAGTAGTATAGTCATTTTCACAATATTGATTCTTCCAATCTAAGAACATGGTATATCTCCCCATCTGTTTGTGTTATCTTTGATTTCTTTCATCAATATCTTACAGGGTCCAGCTCACAGGCAGCTGATTGCATCTAGACTTTAAAGTAAAGGTTGTTCACCTGTTTACATTTCTGGGTACAGGTCTTTTGCCTCTTTAGATAGGTTTATTCCTAGGTGGTTTATTCTTTTTGTTGCAGTGGTAAATGGGATTGTTTCCTTAATTTCTCCTTCTGATCTTCCATTTTTAGTGTATCAGAATGCAAGAGACCAATTCTGTGTATTAATTTTATATTCTGCAACTTTACCTGATTTGTTGATGAGCTCTAATAGTTTTCTACTGGCATCTTCAGTATTTTCTATCATAGTATCATGACCTCTGAAAACAGGGACAGTCTTACTTCTTTTTCAATTTGGGTTCCTTTTATTTCTTTTTCTTCTCTGATTGCCATGATCAGGACTTCCAAAACTATGCTGAATATTAGCAGTGAGAGTGGACATTGCTGTCTTGTTCTGATCTCAGAGGAAGTGCTTTCAGTTTTTTACCAATGAAAATGATGTTTACTGTGGGTTTGTCATATATGATTTTATATGATAATATCATATATGACATTTATTACAGCCTAGTCTTTCACACTCACATTGATGTGATTTTCTTTTCATTTGCCCAGTGTATAGTCATTACTCAGCCAGCCATTAGGTTTATATAAGAGGAAGTTGTTCCATGTGTAGCTGTAGACTCTTGGGAGGAGGTGAGTTAATGGTCATCACACATGGCCATCTTGAACAAGAAATTCTATATAATGTTCTTAAGTGATTTTTTCTTCATTTTCAAATGAACTCCAGATATCTAAGGGTCTCTTTAAAGCAATACATGGCTGAAATTATTTAGATTGGCTAAAGCATATATATGTGTGTGTGTGTATATATATATATATATATATATGTAAAACAGTTGTTTTGCAGCTCTGTTAGGCTTAGTCTATAATTTAGATTTAACTGATTTAGACCAACTTTCCATAAAAATAAATAAAACATATTTCATCAGGTTGCTTTTATTAAAGTTTTCCTCAGTTAATTTTCCTCAGTTCTAACTTACACTTCTTAAACAGTTCTACTATATACTTTATACATGAATTGTGATATACACCAATAATAGTCCCTGTAGCCATTTATTTTGTTTACATGATGACTATTAATATGTAATAATACTAGAATCTCATGTCATAAAATCAATAGTTTTAATCATTTAATATATATTGACATATATATAGTATTGCAAATTATAAGAATTAATAGTTCTACTGTAAATTTTATGAGAATTTCATACCTTGAATTCTGTTAGAATTCTAACATATAAATCCAAAACACAGTGTTGCAAAGTTTTTTGTCAAAAACTTTCAAGCCTGCATTGCTTTTTCCAAAGACTGCAGATTAATCAACTGGGAAATATTTTTTTAATGTGCACTGCTTTAGGTGGTACATAAATCTTGTAACAAAGTAAATCCCTATAATTCAAAGAACCAAAACTACTTCACTTCAGCATGCTGTTTTCCCCTAGAGCCCTGTTGTTGCTGATTAATCTCTTAGTTTAAATTTGAAATAGAAAAATAAGCTTTCCAATTTTAAGATCAACACTAGCATGGTGAACTTTTCTTACAAGAAAACATAATGTCAGTCAAACTCTAGATGTTGCTCTTCATTGAAAAAAAAATTCATCAGTAAACATTCAAAATGGGGATGTGTGAAATACTTTTTTTATTCTATCAAAAAATACACTTAGACTATATATTCTCCTTGGGCATTGTAGCTGCTGCTGCTGCTGCTAAGTCGCTTCAGTTGTGTCCGACTCTGTGTGACCCCATAGACAGCAGCCCACGAGGCTCCTCTGCCCATGGGATTTTCCAGGCAAGAGTACTAGAGTGGGTTGCCATTGCCTTCTCTGGGGCACTGTAGGGGTAACAATAAAAGTCATGGTTGTACTTAAGGAACATATTCTTGAGGAATAGGAGGCCTAATTTCTGTACTATTTCCTTGGGATGGTAGAGGAGTAAATATGGATATCAAACTCTGTGAAGAGTATAAGGTTTGTTACTTTGGGCTTCCTTGGTGCCTCAGAGAGTAAAGAATTTGCCGGTAATGCAGGAGACCCGGATTTGATCCCTGGGTCAGGAAAATCCCTTGGAGAAGGGAATGGCAACCCACTCCAGTATTCTTGCTTGGAAAATTCCATGGGCAGGGGAGCCCAATGGGCTATAGTCCATGGGGTCGCAAAGAATCAGATGCAACTAACGTGACATTTTCACTTCACTTTTTCAAGCCAACTGTATAGCTGCCCAGTCTTTTGTATGTTGGCAGAAAATTTATGTCTTGGTCTAAAAAAGACTTTTACTCAGAATCCCAGGCAGCATATGGTTTATGTTTGCATTGGTTGGCCTACCCCTCGAGTTCCATGGGGAGAGTGTGGAGTGGTCCAGGTGGATGCTTTACATGCAGTGAGTTTTCATCACAGCTGAATGACTTTCAGCTAAGAAAACCTCCCAGTTGTGTAGAACGGTGCTAGCAAATGGGCCAGTCAATGCCCAGGAGTGAAACATTGTTTTTCTTAGTTTCATCAGAAAACAAATCTGTCTTCTGTCTGGAGAGAAACACTCTTCACTATCCTTCTAAAATGTCTGGTATACAAAGATTCTTGAAAGTATAATCCAGATTAAAAGGAAAAAGAAAGAAAGCCTGTGTTTAGAAGAAGAACAGAAATATAAGAGACTCAGCGAGAATTATCTTCCAACATTAACCAAACCATGTTTCTAAACCATCTTGACTTTAGGTAGGTTTGGCCATGAGCACACTACTCTCTGTGTTACTCTAATTTATCCATTGAGCAGGAGCTGAAATGGAATCTGATTAGTTCTTCTCAGACAGCATTGAACTAAGTTTGCAATCAGCAGGTTGCCTAGCATCAGGGTGAGGCCACTCATCAGTGCTGACCTCAGTCATGCACTCCAGTGTCCTGGGTATACAAATTTATGAACCCCCCACTATTCAACATACAAAGCCACATGAGTGTAGGACTGAAAATTTCCACTTGTTTGAGGATTATGCAGATTCCACCTTGACTATGGTCATATGTTAGAATTTTGGACAATGAGTTGAGTCTGCAAAAGTGCCTTCCAAGGTTCAGATGGTATATCCTTAAACACTTAAAGATCTCTAGTCTAATCCACATAAGATGAAAATCAAGAAAGGAAATTTAATGCCTTGTTTCACACTGAAAGTAGAATCCTAAGAGGCAAAGAATACACTGGAAATGAAAGTGCTGTTCACCCTTATTGGGGCTCCCCATGTTGGGCTTGCATAGGAAGACATAGGTTGAGAGTACTTCCCACATGTTCATTCCCTGTATTAAATGCATTAAAACTCCAGTTCCTTTTAGAATCAGTTCAGTTCAGTCACTCAGTCACGTCCAACTCTTTGTGACCCTGTGAAATGCAGCATACCAGGCTTCCCTGTCAATCATCAACTCCCAGAGCTTTCTCAAACTCATGTCCATCAAGTTGGTGATGCCATCGAACCATCTCACTTCTGTCATCCCCTTCTCCTCCTGCATCAGTTCTTCACATCAGGTGGCCAAAGTATTGGAGTTTCAGCTTCAGCATCAGTCCTTCCAATGAATATTGAGGACTGATTTCCTTTAGGCTTGATGGGTGAATCTGTTTGCAGTCCAAGAGACTCTCAAGAGTCTTCTTTAACACCACAGTTCAAACACATCAGTTCTTTAGCGCTCAGCTTTCTTTATAGTACAACTCTCACATTCATACATGACTACTGGAAAAACCATAGCTTTGACTAGACAGACCTTTGTTGGCAAGGTAATGTCTTCGCTTTTTAATATGCTATCCATGTTTGTCATAGCTTTTCTTCCAAGAAGCAAATGTCTTTTAATTTCATGGCTGCAGTCACCAACTGCCGTGATTTTGGAGCCTTCAAAAATAAAGTCTCTCACTGTTTCCATTGGTTCCCCATGTATTTGCCATGAAGTGATGGGATGATCTTAGTTTTCTGAATGTCGAGTTTTAAGCCAACTTTTTCACTCTCCTCTTTCACTTTCATCAAGAGGCTCTTTAGTTCTTCTTTGCTTTTTGCAATAAGGATGGTGTCATTTGCATATCTAAGGTTATTGATATTTCTCCCAGCAACCTTGGTTCCAATTTGTGCTTCAATCCAGCCCAGCATATCTCATGATGTATTCTGCATATAAGTTAAATAAGCAGGGTGACAATGTACAGTCTTGATGTACTCCTTTCCCAATTTGGAACCAGTCTGTTGTTCCATGTCTAGTTTTAACTGTTGCTTCCTGACCTGCATACAGATTATCAGGAGGCAAGTCAGGTAGTCTGATATTCCCATCTCTTTCAGAATTTTCCACAGTTTATTGTGATCCACACAGTCAAAGGCTTTGGTGTTTTCAATAAAGCAGAAATAGTTTTTGGTTTTTTTTTTCTGGAACTCTCTTGCTTTTTCAATTTTCCAACAGATGCTGGCAATTTGATCTCTGGTTCCTCTGCCTTTTCTAAGTCCAGCTTGAACATCTGGAAGTTCACGTTTGTGTACTGTTGATTCCTGGCTTGGAGAATTTTCCTTTTAGAATAATTGAGTCTAATTATACTTTAGGGGGACTTCCTGAGATCAGTTAAACTCACCTGTCCTGTCAGCCTATGCTACCACCCAGCGTGGCATTTATGTACCCAAAGGAATGATGGAGAGTGTGGTTGGAGAAGACCTTCATAGGTACTTTAAGCATAGATACTATCTCTGCAGATTCTATCTTTTCTTCTTTGATTAACAGGAATGGCAATCAAAGCATGGTTAGAGTTATATGGCAGGACAGCAGACATAGCAGTCAATTAGATTTACTGCACATGTGCCAGTTTGAAAAAGCGGTGCCACCTGAAGAATTTCTTTTGCCATCCACAGAATTTACTAGAAAATTATGACAACAGTTCTCAGGCAGTAAGAACAGAAGTGTCCCCCATACGGTGTGCCTGAGCCATCCAGGAGAGGTTCTGGGAGCACATCCATCCGTAGCATAGTAGGAGGTGATATTTTCATCCTCTAGAGCCCAGTGCCTGTTCCACAACTCTGTAACCCTTTTGAGAAGTGAATAAGATAACAGTCCCCATAGAGAGTGATTGGCAGTCAGCGCTGAAGATCCTTTCATCACAGATTCCATTACCATTCTGATAAAGCCTGAGACTTAGGAAGAGTCTGAGCACAAGCCAAAGACACAGAGTCTAACTACTGCACTGCCATGTATGGTCGCTGGATCCATATGGCCATAATGTTAACTACAGTGTCAATAAACCTAGGAACTCAAGAACTGCTAAATACTGCAGGGTTACAAGCGCTGATTATCTTCCCCAGTGGCAGTTCTCAAAGGCTGTTGAGATGGAAAGAGTGATTAGGGTATCCAGAGGATGGAGTGGTATTGTTCCACAAATGACATTTTACGTTTACTTTCTATTTTGAGCAGCACATTGTCTGCCTTGACTTAATTAAGTAAACTTTTCAGTTCATACAGAGCTCTATGTCCTCGTGGCTGATACGATTTACTTCATCTTTGGGACCCTTTGACCCTCCCTTCTTCTACCAGGAGGAAAGCATCCCAAGCGCCTCCTGTTTCAGTACTCACTAGCAGGTAGATCCCTCTACCAGTCCTTCTTGTGAACAACTTGAGCAGGAACCTTTGAGGCTGAATCTCAGGGAGTTTTCTCATATCTCCTTTACCAAATAGCCATTATTATTTCTGATTGAGAAAGGTGTTTCTCTATCAGTAATAAATCTTCATCACCAAAATGGTTAAGGACTGGCAAGGATCTACAAGTTACCCTATTTGCTAGATAAAAAGTTAGCTTGCCACAGTTTTATGGGCACTGGCAGAAGATGCAAGAATTGGGGTGAAGACAAGCCAGACTCTGTTACCAATAACAATAACTGTAGCATTTGAAGTTTTACAGAGCAGTGATTTTGATAAAGATTTTGCAGTTTCTGGAATCTGGTGGGGTATAGTCCCATGGCGTTGCAAAAGAGTTGGAGAGGACTTAGCGACTAAAGAACAATACTTAGTTTACTTAAAAAAAAAAAAAAAAAGAGTGACAGATTCAAGTCAGTTATCAATTCAAGGAGCAGCTCAAAAGCCAGAAAGTCTTTATAACAACATTTAGGGAGAGACCTACATCATCTGCAGTGAAAGGTCATATTATGCTAAAAATCGTGTATGACTGTAACGATTATATCAGAGAACCATGAAACAGACCAAATGCCCAGCTTCAGTGTGTCTCCAGTGCTGAAATCAGAGTGCAGTTTCTCCATATCATATCCAAACCATGGTATTCTCAATGTTTTCAATTTTATCCATTCTAGTGAGAATAGAGTGAAATCTCATCACAAGCTGCTTACTATACAAACATCCTTGAAAAGAATCTTTAATAAAATACACCAACATTTTGCTCGGAAGATGAGCAGAAATGCAAGAGACCCATGGAGAATTGGCTCCCAACAGTGGGCAAGTCATTTTTCCTTTCAGTGAACATTGGTTGCTCATTTATTATAAACTTTAAAATCTCATGCTGTTTATATCAGAGAGAGTTCTGAGAAACAAATAATCTAATGCATAATTGAAAGGAAATGAATTTCTTTTGCTTGAAGTGTTATTAAAAAGTTTAGAGTAATTACAATGCATTTGTATAGTATTTTTAAATATATGAGTTATTATAAGCTTTGAATATTATCCTTAATTTTTTAATTAGCTGCTTCAATTCTTATTTTGGCAAGTATTAATTTATGTTGACAGATAGAAGGGGAAGATAAAAACTTCACATATCTTTTGAGATGGCTTGAACTTAATGACTGGTAAAGTTATTTAGAGGCTTTGGGTTAGACTAGTTATACTGCAATTCGATGACCAGAAACTTTTCCAGGTGTTATAACTGTTCCCAGAATCTAAGATGAGTGAACACTGAGTGTTCCAGTTCCTTGGGATAGAAACTAAAATACAAATATGATATTTGTATTAGAGATTCATGAATAATCACCAGTTGGATAAGTCACTTTTATGTATTTGTGTTAGTAAATGTGCAGTTCTTTCTTTTAAACATTATTCTTTTAAATAATAGTTATCTACTTTCTTGCTGTTCAGAAAGCATGAACATTGATGTGGAGGAAATAGAAAACATTCAAACATAGGATACAAATCACTGCATGATAGCAGCTTCTCTTTTCAGAACAATGTCGACTCTGAACTTCTTATTTTTATCACAGTGTGATCAAAGAGTGAGATTTTTCATGGCCAAAGTGTTAAATTGACTTGTTGCAGTGTCATCTGCCTAGATAATGAAAAATGTTCTCAAGTCAAGATCTGCACCAATGTGTTCAAAACAGGCTTAATATGCTTGTGCTGTGGCTGTAGGTTACAAGTGATGGTTTCCTTACAAGTTTCTGTTTATCTTTTAGATTTTCAAAAAAAAGTTTTCCCTGCCTGTAGAAAGTCAAATGGAATGGCTCAATTTAGATCCAAACATCACAAATCGCAAGAGATTATAAACACTATGTTCCTTCAGTATTTGTGTTTATTAGGCTTGAGTTCATGTTTGACAGAATTACTGCCTTGACATGGCATTTTCATTTGGGATGTGCATGGTCCTCATATTTGTATCTTGGCCTATGTAGTGAGTAACAAGATTTAACCTTATGCTTTTGGCTTTCCTTTCTATAATCTTTCCTGTGAAAATCAAGTTCAAAATGAAATAGCATTATTTAAAAACACTTCTCTGCCCTGTACTGGTTTACAGACTTAATGGAAGAAGATGAGGTCATGCTTATTTCTTTTTAAAATTTTCATACTAGTCTTAAAAATATATTTTCATAAAAGTGAATCATTTAGGAACTGTGCTACAGCAGAGCACAGTGATAGCACAATTATTGTTTCTGTCTTCTAGAACTGTGAGGTGAAATATAATATGATGGGTGCAGCTTTTCTTTCAAACATTTTCATGGTGAATATAATAGGTTTCTTCCAAAAAATGTCAAATCATTTTTATAATTAAAGTAAGAACAAAAAACAAGAATAGACAATGGACAAGTTCCAGAAGGTAAAGTAATAGGAGACAGATTCTTCTACCTTATAAGAGAATCTTTTTCAATATAGGTATTTTCCTATCAAAACTTACATATTTAAAATTAAAAACTAATTTAGTGTATAGTAATAAAATTATTGGCAATCAAAATAGATAGAAAACATACTCCAAGGTTTATTCATGTCATATTCATGTAAGGAAGAGCAATGTGGCTCTAAATAGAAAATTCATTACCTAAGAGTTCACTTTTCTTTTAAAGTTAAGAGGCTTGTACATCACAATATATACAAGAGTCCATAAACTCTTGCCTAACAGATATATGGCAAGAATTGCTTGTTTCTTTATTCAGATGATTTAGTACTTAATATTCTAGGCTCTGAAGAACAGTATATATTTTTAAAACTCCACTTTCAGTGTGAATTATTTATAAAGATACATTTGTGGAATATATTAGTTTTAGGTATTTCTCTGGTTTTTAGCTCCTCATCTCCAAAATAGAAAACTAAAATAGCTGCTTCATTAATCTTTTGTGACAAATAAAAGATTGAAATAAAATTTAAAATAATTTATACTCATAAAGCACTTAAAACAGTTCAGGGTGCACAGAAGGGAAAGAATTAATTCTGAATAATAACTATCAGCTAGATGTAGTTAGAGTTAAATTTTCATAATGATAGTAGTAGTAGCAGCAGTAGTTAATTCAAAATTATGTTTTAAATGGCAACCATAGGAACTCATTATGAAGGTGAAAGCCACTCAGTCGTGTCTGACTCTTTGCCACCCCATGGACTATAACAGTTCATGGAATTCTCCAGGCCAGAATAATGAAGTGGTTAGCCATTCCTTTCTCCAGGGGATCTTCCCAACTCAGGGATCGAACTCAGGTCTCCTGCATTGCCGGCAGATTCTTTACAAGCTGAGCCACCAGGGGAGCCCAGGAACTCATTATAGTTATAGTCAAATTTATAAATATTACTGAATCTACTACAGTAGGTATACTTTATCTCTGAAATGCCACTCAGATGTAAAGCCACACCATTTCTGCAGTGATTTAAATGTCACTAAAAAATTAACTTTCTGCATCACAGCCACTTACAGGACTAGAGAACACTGAAACTCTTCTGGTTGGAAATCATGTTCATACCTCTCTTTCTCCCATAAGGCTAATGCCCCTTGAGAGCAGCAACTTTCCTGATTCAATCATGTTATGGAACTGTAGCTGCTGATTGATTAAACTAATGACATACTCTTTATATTTTAGAGAGGAATTGAACACTTTTATTTGTTCATGCGAACTGAAGTTTTAAAGGCCATTTGCCATTGCTAGCATTTCCATCTGCCACATCCACTAAGTGGGATCCAGTCTCTTCTTTTGTCTTGGCCTGTTGCTCATTCCTCTCCTGCCCACTTCCTTTATTTCCACTTTCCTGCCTAGGCCTTGTTTATGTGTATCCAACTGTCCCTTTAGTATTATTATTTTTGTAAACTGACTGAAGATGTCTCACTTGAGATGAAAAGGACAAAAGAATAAATGTACAACACAATGTTAGCACAAACTGAGCATGACTCAGTTCTAGAAATAAACTATTAATAATTCCAGAAGCCCATGAAGTTGCCACCTTGCCCCTTTTCAAGTGCAAATTAATCTTTCTTTTCCTTCTTCCATAGGTAATCATTATCTTGACTTTAACATTAGTTTACACATACTATGTATACATATTTATATATTATATAATGTGTGTGTTAGTCACTCAGCCATGTCCAACTCTTTGTGATCCCATGGACTGTAGCCCACCAGGCTCCTCTGTCAGGCAAGAACACTGGAGTGGGTTGCCATTACATTTCCCAAAGGATCTTCCCGACCCAGGGATCAAAACTGGGTTTCCTGCATTGTAGGCAGATTCTCTACCATCTGAACCACCTGGGAGGTGCAAATGCATTCATATATACATATATATTCAGTATAGTACTTTTATGTAATTACACATAAAACACAGAATATGCATATACATATAGGTAATATCTGGCTTTCCTGCAACATCATGTTTATGAAATTTATCTCTGTTGTTAAATGTAGAAGTGATTTTTTCATTTAATTGTGTTTTAATATTATAAAGAATGAATTTATCATTTCACTAATGATGCAAATTGGATTTTCACCAATATTTTCTTATTGGTTTCTTTATGATGTTGCTATGAACCTTCTTGTGCCTGTCTATATTTGCACAAATGTGTTCTCTACCTAGGGGCAGAATTGTTAAGTTGTAAGGCTTATATATTTTCAACTGAAGTGGATTGGATCCAAAAGTTTTCAGTAATAGTTGAATAAGTTGCACATTTATGTTTTTTTTTATCTGTGTAAGAGAGTTACCATTGCCACATATTTGGCAACACTTGACAGTATCTGTCAGGTTATATTGTTTTGTTTTGTTTTAATTTTGCCNGAATTTCTGGAGACAGGAAGTTAGTGCAAATATTAAAATAAATTCTCTCTCTTGATTTTTTTTCACTTTTTAATGGAGTATTTAATAAAACTTTGTAGTTCTTAAGGTATAGAATTTATAAATGTTTTTTATTATTGTTAGGTCTAGTGTCATATAAAGAAATCCTTACTTATATAGTGGTCCATGATGACATTCTCTGTGTTAACTTCTTGAAGCTTTGCTTTACTTTTCTACATTTTACATTTAAATCTACAGTCCAACTAATTAATATTTTATGCAATAAAGTTATTGGTGAAAGTTTATTTATTTATTCCTCTTTAGGACTATCCATACATGACCACTGGAAAAACCATAGCCTTGACTAGATGGACCTTTGTTGGCAAAGTAATATCTTGGCTTTTCATATGCTAACTAGGTTGGTCATAACTTTCCTTCCAAGGAGTAAGTGTCTTTTGATTCCATGGCTGCAATCACCATCTGCAGTGATTTTGGAAGCCCCCAAAAATAAAGTCTGACACTGTTTCCACTGTTTCCCCATCTATTTTCCCATGAAGTGATGGGACCACATGCCATGATCTTAGTTTTCTGAATGTTGAGCCTTAAGCCAACTTTTTCACTCTCCTCTTTCACTTTCATCAAGAGGCTTTTTAGCTCCTCTTCACTTTCTACCATAAGGGTGGTGTCATCTACATATCTGAAGTTATTGATATTCTAGTTAAGGCTATGGTTTTTCCTGTGGTCATGTATGGATGTGAGAGTTGGACTGTGAAGAAGGCTGAGCGCCGAAGAATTGATGCTTTTGAACTGTGGTGTGGGAGAAGACTCTTGAGAGTCCCTTGAACTGCAAGGAGATCCAACCAGTCCATCCTAAAGGTGATCAGTCATGGGTGTTCATTGGAAGGACTGATGCTAAAGCTGAAACTCCAATACTTTGACCACCTCATGTAAACAGTTGACTCATTGGAAAAGACCCTGATGCTGGAAGGGATTGGGGGCAGGAGGAGAAGGGGATGACTGAGGTTGAGAGGCTGGATGGCATCACTGACTTGATGGATGTGAGTCTGAGTGAACTCCGGGAGTTGGTGATGGACAGGGAGGCCTGGCGTGCTGCGATTCATGGAGTTACAAAGAGTCGGACATGACTGAGCAACTGAACTGAATTGAACTGAGGACTATTCAGTTGACCCATCACTCTTTATTGAAAAGATCATGTTTTCTCCATAGCCTGCATTGATAAATTAATTATCAATATTTACATGAATTCTGTTTGCATATTCTTGTGCCAATATGATACTATTTATTATTATTATTATTATTTATAGTAATTCTTATTATCTTGAAATGTGTCCTGTCAGAAGAAGGATATTTATAAGAAAATAATAGCAAATAACATACTCAGTAATATAGTGTTGAAACCTTTCTTCTGTGACTGGAAGTGAGACAAGCAAGTCCCACCTTTACTTCAAGAAATCCTTGCTATTCATGACCGTGGGATCACTTTGTAAATAAATACTATACCCAGTTTGTATATATATATACACTTATATACACATGTATATATACATACACACAGCTTTTGTATGTTAATAATTTTGGGCAAACCAAAGTTTTTAGCACTTATTTCTAAGCTAATCATATCTTCTTTGATAGACTGCATAAGCTCTAAGTTAATTTAAATGCTTGCAATTTAGTTTTAAGACAGTAAAAGCACATGTAGAAACAGACTTCATGATACATATTTGAAAAATATTGAGCTACCATATACATATCTACCCAAACTCTGTTTCTGTAAACTCAAAATACTTACACACAAAATATGAGAGCCGACAAAAATTTTTTGAAAGAATATCATAACCTACTCCAAAAAACTCCTCTGGCCTTACCCTAACAAATCTCAGTCAGATATTTTTCACTAGAACCCAAGTTTCCTACCTCTTTGTCTCATTGAATTTCCAAATTTTGACCCTTTGACATTATTTTCAAAAGCTCTGAAACTTTGAATTCGCTGACCATTTATTATTTACTTTATGACTCAGTGGACTAGCTTTACTTCTCATCTTCCCATCACATAAATCACAGGCTTCGTCAGTGAGATACTTAACAACTGGAACAGCTGCAATAAGCTCAATTCTCAATAGTGTTTGGGAATTCAGGTTATATACAAATACTTTGAATATTGATTTAAGATGTATTATATATTATAAAAATTAGGTGGTAAAAATCCTTGGCAAGTGTATGTCTGATGGTTTAATTCTAAAGCAGTAAATAAATAGTGCTGTGATGAACATTGGGGTACACATGTCTCTTTCAATTCTGGTTTCCTCAGTGTGTATGCCCAGCAGTGGGATTGCTGGGTCATAAGGCAGTTCTATTTGCAATTTTTTAAGGAATCTCCACACTGTTCTCCATAGTGGCTGTACTAATTTGCATTTCCACCAACAGTGTAAGAGGATTCCCTTATCTCCACACCCTCTCCAGCATTTATTGCTTGTTGACTTTTGGATAGCAGCCATTCTAACTGGCGTGAAATGGTACCTCTATGTGGTCTGGATTTGCATTTCTCTGATAATGAGTGATGTTGAGCATCTTTTCATGTGTTTGTTAGCCATCCATATGTCTTCTTTGGAGAAATGTCTATTTAGTTCTTTGGCCCATTTTTTGATTGGGTCATTTATTTTTCTGGAATTGAGCTGCATAAGCTGCTTGTATATTTTTGAGATTAGTTGTTTGTCAGTTGCTTCATTTGCTATTATTTTCTCCCATTCAGAAGGCTGTCTTTTCACCTTGCTTATAGTTTCCTTTGTTGTGCAGAAGCTTTTAATTTTAATTAGATC
>SJXQ01008636.1:95235-204638 GCA_006408695.1 Aepyceros melampus
TAAAAATAAAAAAAATAAAGCAGTAAATATGTGGAGCATATCTTCTTTGTTTGACTCATCAAAAGCTTATTCCCCTAACTATCTATATATAATCTAAATACCTATTTATGGCTTTTTAGTTCTTCATTTGGTGTTTTTAAAATATTTATTCATATTTTGTGATTAAAGTATATGGAAAATTAATCATATGTTTTATAACTCACAGAAATAAATGTTAGCAATATGATGGGCAGAGCCAGATGTATTGATCTGTAGCATGGTAACATGTTAGTGTGCAATCACAAGCACTGGTTAGAGAGAGTAAGCACAAATGAAGGTTTTCAAGTTGCTTCTGAACTAGAACTAAGAAGGAAGAAATATCAAGGAAATTAAAAATAATTGGAAGCATATAATCTAATTGTCATGTTTTATAGCTTACAGTGGAAAAGAAATATGATTATTTATTTTATAATATTGTGTATTATTTAGGCATTTTAACAAAGATGGAACCCTTTGAATATGCATATTATGAAATGAAAAAGAAAATTTATACATAAGATATTGCTTATTATTTTTGCAATTCACAAATACATAATAAAACTTTAATAACTGTATATTAAAAATAATGTCCCCCAAATCTATCAATGGGGCTTCCCTGGTGGCTCAGAGGTTAAAATGTCTGCCTCTAATGCAGGAGACCTAGGTTTGATCCCTGGGTCAGGAAGATCCCTTGGAGAAGGAAATGACAACCCACTGCAGTATTCTTGCCTGGAGAATCCCATGGACAGAGGAGCCTGGTGGCCTACAGTCCATGGAGTCACAAAAGGTCGGACACGACTGAACGACTTAACTTTTACTTTCAAATCTATCAATAATCAATGAAATCACTGCCTCCTGTTTTAAAAAGGAAATAGAATGCATTTAGTGGCTTGTTTACCCAGTCATACATAATGTATATATGTAAAATAGGTGTGTATTCATGCTTGTGTGCACAATTATATTCCAAAGATGATATATACAAAGTCAATATATATAAATCCATATGCTATAACAATATACATTCTGTTAGTAGCTTTGCTTTGAGAAAAGCTGAGGCAAAGTAAATGTTTTGATGGAGCTAGGCTTGTATACAAAGAAGTAATTATAAGCTATATAGTTATAATTTGCTAGAATATGGTCAGTGCAATGGGAAATAGTTTATGGCTTGCAGATTTAGTTTTCTAATTTTGAAAGGAAGGGACCAATAGATCACATAGCTTAATCAGAGAAAGTCTTCAGAGCCAAGGCTCCTCTGGGGCAGAATTTGCTCTGATGAAATGGGAGGCTATACTGAGTGTATTTATCAACAGAAAAACAGACTTATCCATCTGCAGCATTCTTGTTAAAATATGTGCTAAACATATTACTGTATAGCCTAGAGTTTTTAATCCTCAGGTCAAATAATAAGGTCAAATGCTGTGCCCTGATGTGGATCACCACACAAGTGGCAATAATATTGGGAACATGTTTTCTTCTTTATCAGCTTGTCTCTCTTCAACCAAGAATAAGTTCTTAGTTACAGGAAAGGCTGAGAACTGACTATTTTGATGTCTGCATGCACATTCTTTCTTTTTACTTATTTTTAAAATTTAATAAATCCCCCCAAGAGCTTAAAAATTTGGAAAGCAAATATTGAGACTTGCTTCCTTTACTTTTTGATCTGTCCTAATTATCCTGAGGAAATTAAATATAGAGATAGCTGACTTCTGTAAATAAGATAAGACAAAATTGACAATTTTGGGAAAAAAATTAATAAAGTCCTAAACAGTATTCATCCTCTTATGGTCATATTTCCTCTTTCCTGAGAAGGTACAAATGATACTTCTTTCTACATGGTATCACACTCTCACTCAGTGCCTCCTCATTGCAAGTTGAGGATAGCGGGGCTTTCCACCTGGCATCAGTGGTAAAGATTTGCCTGCCAATGCAGGAGACTGGGGTTCGATACCTGGGTCAGTAATATTCCCTAGAGAAGGGCAGGGCAACCCACTCCAGTATGAATCCCGTGGACAGAGGAGCCTGGAAGACTACAGTCCATAGCGTCGCAAAGAGTCGGACACGACTGAAGCAACAGCGCGCACACAAGAGCCAAATGTTTTCTCAGAGTACATTCAGACATCAGAGATTATATAAAACCTGGTTGCTTTACAGAATTGGGACATGATTTTTTATGTAACTTATATTAGATATAGTATTTCCCCTTACCTCCAAGAACATCTAATCAGAGTTTAATTCAGATGTATAGCAGTAGATCCTATGATTCTTCATCTATTATCTCATTCCCTAGAGGAGGGCAGGGCAACCCACTCCAGTATGAATCCCGTGGACAGAGGAGCCTGGAAGACTACAGTCCATAGCGTCGCAAAGAGTCGGACACGACTGAAGCAACTTTCGCGCACACAAGAGCCAAATGTTTTCTGAGTACATTCAGACATCAGAGATTATATAAAACCTGGTTGCTTTACAGAATTGGGACATGATTTTTTATGTAACTTATATTAGATATAGTATTTCCCCTTACCTCCAAGAACATCTAATCAGAGTTTAATTCAGATGTATAGCATAGATCCTATGATTCTTCATCTATTATCTCATTTAAGCACAAAAAAATCAGTATTTTTTCTTATATTACTTCTTCAAATATGCATAGGTGGTGGCTTGGAAGATAGGAGACTCATTTTCATTGTCTCTTCACCGATATACATTGTGCCTGGTTTGTCTTGCCTTTTTGTTTTTGAAAATCAGAAGCATGGGCTATACCATTTTCATTGCCATCTCGACATCTGGAATCCTTCTGACTCCAATGGGATTTTCTAGTTATAGTGTGTGGCATCTCTGCCAGGAGTAACAAAGGTCATGTAACCAAAAATCCAATTAAAATTTAAATTTTGCTAATAGTATGTTACAAAGAAATCCCAACATTTTCAGAAGTGACTTTTCTCAAATCAGGTAGCACAGCATCCAGATACTTAATGAGCAAGAAATAAAATTTCAGTCAATGAGATGTCCTTCCTTTGTCTCCATGGCCTCTCTCCCATGACATTTTACCTAATTGTGCCCCCTTCATGAACCAAAAGAGGAAATGAATTAAAACTAAGGAAGAAAAGGAAATGATTTTTCATTCTCTCAAAAGAATATGAATAATTCCTTTTAGAATTTAAATGTGTACACTATGCCAATTCTATCTTCTTCTGTGAAGGCTACTCCTATAAAAAGAATTAGACCCACTAATGAGTGTTTGTAAAAGCCCAATCTAATTTCAGGGCCTCAATTAAATACTGAAATGATAGAGCAGTAATTTTATGAGATAGTTTCTGAGAAATGTGTGGTTTCTGCAGCAGTTGCTTTAGGAGAAGGCACACTCACATGCATCTTTGAAGAAAGACATAAAATAGCTGCCTGAAGGAAGATGAGAAATATAATGTTATACTGTCCCTATGGAAATCAAGTTGTTAAAGGGAGAAAGTGCCCCCTGTTAATTTTCAAAGAATAAATATCTTTATCCTATTTCTCCACTGAGTATGGTGTAAATAATTTCTTCTAGAAATCTCTTCATATGTAAAGTACAGTAACAGTTTTGTCTTATCCTTACATTTTCTAGAAATCATTTCTACAAAACCTCTGATTTCAAATCATTTATTCTTCAGGCTCAAACTTTCAAACACTATCCACTAAAGATGAAAGTCTTTATTCACAATCAAGACAAATGTATACCAAAAAAAAAAAAAATTATTGGATCTTTTCAAGTGACACTATAAACAAGACAAGTTTAGAGGCACAGATGGTTAAATTTGGAAAGCGTTAGCAGTACTGCAATAGTCATATTGCTCTAAAAGGCAGTGTTGATTTGATTCTCAGCAAGACAATGACCAAAGTGTGTCATTATTAAGCCACATTTTCCAAAATTGTTACAGTGAATAGGCAGGGCTTTCAGAGAGTTGCTGCTTCATCTACAATCTAAAAAAAAAATTCCCAATTTGTTGTGAAGTCTCAAACACTCCACATTTTTGTTCATGTGTACTGTGGTTAATTGCTTAGTCATATCTGGCTGGCACCTCATGAACCATAGCCCTCCAGGCTCTGTCCATGGGATTCTCCAGGCAAGAATACTGGAGTGGGTTGCCATGCCCTCCTCCAGGGGATCTTCCCAACTCAGGGAACAATCCCAAGTCTCCCGCATTGCAGGTGGATTCTTTACGGTCTGAGCCACCAGGGAAGCCCATTTTTATTCATGCTTCATGTTACTCACTCATGCAGTGATTAGAAGTTATTGCTATACTTAGTAACTTACCTTTTGTATTCAGAAAGAAATAAAAATACTATTAGAAGAGTCCTATTTACAAATATAATTTATTTTATTTTTAATCTCTAATTGGAATTAGAAAAAACTTTGTCCCAGATATGGTGTACCAAAATTCTTAACCATTGGAAAAGACCCTGATGCTGGGAGGGATTGGGGGCAGGAGGAGAGGGGGACGACCGAGGATGAGATGGCTGGATGGCATCACGGACTCAATGGACGTGAGTCTGAGTGAACTTCAGGAGTTAGTGATGGACAGGGAGGCCTGGTGTGCTGCGATTCATGGGGTCGCAAAGAGTCGCACATGCTGAGCGACTGAACGGAACGGAACCTATCCCTCCCAGCATCAGAGTTTTTCCGATGAGTCAACTCTTCGCATGAGGTGGCTAAAGTACTGGAGTTTCAGCTTTAGCATCATTCCTTCCAAAGAAATCTCAGGGTTGATCTCCTTCAGAATGGACTGGTTGGATCTCCTTGCAGTCCAAGGGACTCTCAAGAGTCTTCTCCAACACCACAGTTCAAAAGCATCAATTCTTCTGTGATCAGCCTTCTTCACAGTCCAACTCTCACATCCATACATGACCACAGGAAAAACCATAGCCTTGACTAGACGGACCTTAGTCGGCAAAGTAATGTCTCTGCTTTTGAATATACTATCTAGGTTGGTCATAACTTTTCTTCCAAGGAGTAAGCGCCTTTTAATTTCATGGCTGCAGTCACCATCTGCAGTGATTTTGGAGCCCAAAAAAACAAAGTCTGACACTGTTTCTACTGTTTCCCCATCTATTTCCCATGAAGTGATGGGGCCAGATGCCATGATCTTCGTTTTCTGAATGTTGAGCTTTAAGCCAACTTTTCCACTCTCCTCTTTCACTTTCAACAAGAGGCTTTTTAGCTCCTCCTCACTTTCTGCCATAAGGGTGGTGTCATCTGCATATCTGAGATTATTGATATTTCTCCCAGCAATCTTGATTCCAGCTTGTGTTTCTTCCAGTCCAGCATTTCTCATGATGTACTCTGCATATAAGTTAAATAAGCAGGGTGACAATATACAGCCTTGACGTACTCCTTTTCCTATTTGGAACCAGTCTGTTGTTCCATGTCCAGTTCTAACTGTTGCTTCCTGACCTGCATACAGATTTCTCAAGAGGCAGGTCAGGTGGTCTGGTATTCCCATCTCTTTCAGAATTTTCCACAGTTTACTGTGATCCACACAGTCAAAGGCTTTGGCATAGTCAATAAAGCAGAAATAGATGTTTTTCTGGAACTCTCTTGCTTTTTCCATGATCCAGCGGATGTTGGCAATTTGATCTCTGGTTCCTCTGCCTTTCTAAAACCAGCTTGAACATCTGGAAGTTCACGGTTCACATATTGCTGAAGCCTGGCTTAGAGAATTTTGAGCATTACTTTACTAGTGTGTGAGACGTGTGCAGTTGTGTGGTAGTTTGAGCATTCTGTGGCATTGCCTTTCTTTGGGATTGGAATGAAAACTGACCATTTCCAGTGCTGTGGCCACTGCTGAGTTTTCCAGATTTGCTGGCATATTGAGTGCAGCACTTTCACAGCATCATCTTTCAGGATTTGAAACAGCTCAACTGGAATTCCATCACCTCCACTAGCTTTGTTCATAGTGATGTTTTCTAAGGCCCATTTGACTTCACATTCTAGGATGTCTGGCTCTAGGTGAGTGATCACACCTTCGTGATTATCTTGGCCTTGAAGATCTTTTTTGTACAGTTCTTCTGTGTATTCTTGCCACCTCTTTTTACTATCTTTTGCTTCTGATTAACTAGTGAAGCACCTATATTTTGTCTCTCTCAAAATCTTCAGGTCCAAATGCAAGACTTTCTAAACTAGCAATTAGCACATTTTCTCAAGCAGTATATCTAATACATGGTCAGTCACTACAATTCATTTTAAGAAAAAAAACTTTGTCCCAGATATGGTGTACCAAAATTCTTTATAAATATGGTATAGAAACAGTATAGATACATTCTTAATCGACATATATTTGGCTTCCCTGCTCTTTCAGATTTTAAGTCCTGTTTTTGGTAATTTTTGAACATAATGCAATGGTTAAAGCAAGTTAATTTTGTCCTGAGGTTATACTGACTTCACTGAAAGACCGTGTAACATAATAAGACTGCACAAAAACGCTCATATCCATCTACTGTCCTATTTCCCTTATCATCTCCACAGGGTGCCATCACAACTAACTGCAGGGAGTGAAAAACCCTTTTTCCACATCAAAACCATTTTCAGTTTCCTGTTACAAGCCATAAATTCCACTCGTGTTGAGATGTCAGTTATTGAGCCATTGTCTGTTGGGACAGCATCTCATATGCACACAAAACATATACATGCAATCTATATTTTGGACCCACTAAAATGTGATGTAGGGTAGCCTTGGAGTTGATAGCTCTGTCAGTGAACACGCATCACCTCCTCAACCTCCTCTGGGCCTTGAGCGGTAGAACAAGCTTGCAGAAAAAGGCACTACACCTACAGGGGTTAAGGATTGCTATTTCCCCACCCTCTGTGTAAACCTGTGGATTAGAGAATTAGGCTTATAATGTGCAAAATTAAAAGAACAGTAGGAAGAAAAAGGTATGTTTTAAAGAGAATTTTAGACTGAATGCAGGCTTATTCAATGACACATATAAGAAGACTAAATTTTAAATTGATTAAAAGGAACAAAAAAATGTCTCAAATTCTAACAATGTTCAGGATGTAGGAGAGAACAAAGAAGACACATTCACTTTTGAATGTACTGTATTTTTAAATAGATTTTTATTCCATGTGAAACTGACATTTATGAGTAATAGTTACTGCATTTAAGAATCAGAGAAAAAGGCATTAGAATTGTGATTTCCAATTTTAATCTAAAAGAGTGTCACAAAGAAAGAACCATTCCTATGTAACCCATAATTTTCAAACTGTAGGTATTAGCAATTTTGGAAGGAACTAGATGAAGAAAATGATAATAAACAGCCAAATAGCCTTTAGAACCAAGGAATCCTGCCTCTCTGTGTGTGTGCTAACATTTTAAAGTGCCAAGAGTAAAAAGGAATAATAATCTTTCCTCATTCAGTTCCAATGAATAAAGTAATTAGCCATCAGTCTTATTAAGATGTAAATTTAGATAAATTACTTCTAAAATTCCCCCCTTTTCTTTTCAGAATTTCCATCTATTCCTATACACTTAAAATTAAATTCCTTCTAAAATTGCATTTTTGTGTTCCTTCATTTTAAGTGTCCATATATTTGCTTGTAAATTGTAAGCATATATATATCTGTAAATATATGTTGCATATATTTTATACACTGTATGTATGTATATATGTAGTGGAATAATGCTTCTTCTTTAGATTTCATTCAGATAATTATCTATATAGAAGTTTATTTAATGTTTTGGGAAACATTACCCAGAAAAACAATGTTATATTCTAAGTTCATTCATTAGATTGATTTACAAATGACACATTTTGAATAGGGCTTCTCATTTTTTTATATATAGTAACATTAAGCCATCACTACTTAAGACAATTGACAAAATGATATGTGGGAAAACTGTATACTTTTTGCATTTGGAATTTTTGGCAAATGTAATTAGTTATGCTGCTAACTCACTTCAGTCATGTCCGACTCTGTGCGACCCCATAGATGGCAGTCTGCAATACTCCCCAGTCCCTGGGATTCTCCAGGCAAGAACACTGGAGTGGGTTGCCATTTCCTTCTCCAATGCATGAAAGGGAAAAGTGAAAGTGAAGTTGCTCAATCATGTCCGACCCTTAGCAACCCCATGGACTGCAGCCTTCCAGATTCCTCCATCAATGGGATTTTCCAGGCAAGAGTACTGGAGTGGGGTGCCATTATAATATTTTATATTTTCAAAATATATTCTTACAAAGAATGACATACAAAAGCACACAACTTCAAAAATGGCCACACATGCAGTAAATTACATATTTTTATCCTTTCTTGATGTTAATCTAGCATGTATAGGTGTTGCAGTAAGGGGGACACCTTCCAGGGCCCAAAACTGGGCTCTTGTCTAAACCCTCAGAAATGAATTGTTCAAGGAGATACATGTGCTGACAAAGCAAGAGATTTTACTGGGAAAGGGCAACCCGGTGGAAAGCAGTAGGGTGAGGGAAACCAGGAGAATAGCTCTGCCACATGGCTCTTAGTTTCCGGGTTGTCTTTAGCCAATCATTCTGACTCAGAGTCCTTCCTGGTGCTCCATGCCTTGTTCAGCCAAGATGGATGCCAGCAAGAGGATTCTGGGAGCTGGTCGGACATGTGGTGTCTCGTTTTGACTTTTCCTGAACTCTTCTGGTTGGTGATGGCTTATTAGTTCTGTGTTTCTTACCAGGAGCTCCCGTCGTAAAATAATCATGCAAATAGCTACTATGGTGCCTGGCCAGGGTGGGCGGTTTCAGTCAGTGTGATTCCCCTGACATAGGCATTAAAAATGTGAATAACTCAATGATTTTTCACAAGTTTCTCATAAAAAGGACTTTTAAGAGTCTGATCCAGTTCACATTTTTTTTAAAATTAACTGATCATTAAAAACAACTGCTGAAAAAAAAATCTACTGAAATCATTTGATCCCTTCACAATGAATAGTATGTGAATTTCATTCATGCTAACAAAATTTTCCTTAAATATAAAAATTTCTTTTAGATATATTTTGGAAAAAACTAACTGAAACTAAACTGAAAGACATTTATCTAGCCTATGAATGTTTGAGAGTCAAAAGATTTTTTGAAACTATTTTTAGTGACTAAAATATAAGTTCTCCAAAGAAATTTGCTGGTAGTAGTTCCATTGAAAGTAAGTTGCTTAAATGTAATTCTTTTTCAGACATTTCTTCCCACAACCAAACTAACAGCTGCCTGTTTTATTATGTAACTTCATAGCAGCCTTACTGTTACAGATGATGGATAAATTTGCAGGCTCAATTCATAATTCTTTAAAGAAACCCAGATTGTTATAGTGAGTTAGAATAGTTTATCACCACTATGTGCCAGGAGTGGAGCCTCATGGTTTTCCTATCATTCGACCTCTGGCAAGCAAGTATCCATACCAAACTGTGCAGGACATTTGGGGATTTCTTCTGCTGGCTTATGCATTTCAAAGGCCTGCCAGAGAACTGTTGTCCGAAATTGGAAATCACTGACTATTCAAAATTTCAGAGTAACAGTTGGTCATTGAGCAAATATACTATGATCCAGATTCTTTACTTTCATAATTTTGTTAGTGTATATGGCAAGGGAAATAATTAAGATGTAAGAAAAAAATTGCATATTTGAAGAAGTCTTGTTTACTATTTCTTGAGAATTGTATACTATTTGATCAACTCTTCCAATCTTTGGTTCCAAGGAAACTGAGATGCTTAAAACTGAGGCAGTGTTATAATGATTTTATATACAGCAGCCACAACTTTAGGTTAGATTTAAGACAAGTTGAGAGAAAATCGCTTTCCAATATATATAAACTGTGCTGGCTGTCTAGGTGGCATCTTGTGGATTTTGTTTTAATCCTATTTAAGATGACTCAAACTTTTTTGCTTTTTCCCTTGTGGTGTAACTTCATTCATCATTTCCTTCTTCAGGATCCTTTTGCAATGATAGTAAAACCGTATTAATCATTACATGTGCACACACAATTGGTATATTAGTGATAGCTTACATACATTGTGAACTGAAAAATTTTGCAGTATGATAGAATTGACATGGTTTCTGTAAAACTGTAAAATATTTTGTGTAAAAATTGACTATCATGAGTTATTATTTTATCATTTAAGTTTTTCTGTTAACATAATACATTTTCCAGGCTCTAATTAAGACTAGGATCACCAACACTTTTATGATTCCTTCTTATATATGTATTACTCTACTTTTCCCACATTTTCCAATGAGAATTCTGTCCATTGCTTCAGTGTTTTCTTACTACAATTTTCTCTGGACTCTGTGCAGTGTAGTCTCTCTTGTATTACTTTAGTAACACTTAATTAAGGCAATTGTAATGCACCTCTTATTCAAATCATTATTTATTAAAATTCAATTTTCTTTTTTTCTCTTTTTAGTCACATTTGATACTTAGCATGTGTTTTAAATTTTTCTTTCTTTGATTTTCATGCTAAAACAATCTCTTTGTTCTCTGTTACTACATCTCTCAAAAATCCTTATTAGCCTCCTTCAGATAATTATTTGAAGAATATCATTTATATTTCCCAAACTCATTATAACATTCTGATATATGCTGTTTTATATCTCCACTCAGTTCCCATATGTGAACAATTTTTCATTGTTTCAACTGTCAACTCTCCTCTGATTATTCCCTACTGAATAGTCTTTATATAGAAAAGCCACAATGTCTACAAATTCAATCCAAACTTCTTAAACTATAATTCCACATCACCACAAAGAAACATCCAATAAAAATATCTCTAATTGAATGTATTTATATATAATAACATTTTTCCTCTCTTTACCTTGAATTGCCTGTGAAAACAATAGCAATTCTTTCCTAGTAAGCTATTTCTTTTAGAAGAAATATAATTTCATTCTTCATACTTGTTATCTTACAAATATTTTAAAATATTTTTTCTCTGTTTAATATTCAAACTTCAAATAGCTTTGGTTATATATTTGATCTTTTCTTTCTTATAATCACCATTACTACAATAGTATAATTTGTGAAATAATTATTAAGAAATTAGCAATAATTATTTTAGTGTCAAGTATCAAATGGAACTTTTTCTGAAGTAAAATAAAGTAGAAATTAGAAAATATGTTAACGAAGGTCTACGGAAATGATTGGTAAAGAATATTCTGCATGCTAACTCACTTCAAATGTGTCCTACTCTCTGAGATTCTATGGACTGTAGCCTTCAAGTCTCCTCTGTCCACGGGATTTTCCGGGCAAGAATATGGGAGTGATTTGCCATGCCCTCCTCCAGGGGATCTTCCTGACCCAGGGATCAAATCCACATCTCTTATGTCTCCTGCATTGGCAGGGAGGGGTCTTTACCACTAGCGCCACCTGGAAAGCTCATTAAAATTTTAAAATAAGCTAAAAGATAATCCTTTAATATATATTTTACAGAATTCTAGTGGCCTTTACATTACTCCAGCTCTATTTATTTATTCTTTTGTAAAATTTAAGTAAGACTTTCAGAATTATTTATAATGTCATTGATTATTTTCGAGAAAATAAGTAGTTTTGATACAGATTTTGAAAGTCAAAAGAAATGATCTGCATGTTTAGCTTAAATCCTGAACTTTGTATAAGAAGTTGCTCTGTTAATTTCCCTCTCTGCAATATTTCTACAAACATTTCCAAGGCTGGGAACCATGTTCTTTAACTGTTTTGTCACAGTGGAAGAATTAATTTTACAACAGATATAATATTCCAACCAAAAATCACTGAAAATGACATCTATGTAGACAAATTATGAAATAATTTGAACTGTCAGGGGAAAAGAGAAGATATCAATAAACATATAGGAAACAAAACAACAAAAAAAAGTTACCTAATTAAAGGAAAATAAGAGAACAAAAGTAGAACTAGACATTTTTGAAGCACCAATATCAAAGAAGCTAGAAAGATTTTTTTGCAAAGTGTTTAGACCTACTGTGTCATTTTCACTGCCATTATTTTTAACTTGTAAACATAAAGGGGAATTTTAAAACATTTGAAAATATTTAAAATGTTTATATTTTTATGTTTTATCATTTAAATTGTTATATTTTATATGTATTCATGTTAATGTGAATTAATCTGGCCCAAAATTTGTTAACTATTCCACTTGCTTCCCTAGAGTTCAAGCAAAATGGTCAAATAATGAAAAAGGGAGGATGAGCATTTGTAATACATGAAAGCAAAAGAAAGACTACAATTGTAAAGTCAGTGCAAAAAAGCAGACCTGACAAATACTTGAAATCTATACTAAATACTAGAGTGACTGATGGTAAACTGAGAGATGAAAAAACTGCTCCTTAGACCTTAAATAAGAAAGAGATTTCTCCAGAAGGAGGTGTCACAATAATAAAAGTCTGTTCAGTGAAATTTGACTAATTTGAGAACAAGGGCAAAGATAGGAGTAAGAAAACCAGAATATGCTTCTAAAATATCCCCAGAATACATTCCTTCTATAAAATACATAAAATGAATCCATAAAACCTAACAACATGATATGAAAAAAGAAACAGGAAGCAAGAAATAGGTCATAGAAAATAAAAACAAAATTGCCTAGAAAAAAATCAATTTGTATGAGAAAATAAAGCTTAGGAAATCCACCCACATCTGTCTAATAGAAGTTTCTGAAAAAGAAAAGAGTGATAGTGAAATAAAGGATATAATCACAATAATAATGGAATACATTTTCACAAAGTGAAAGAAAGGCTTTGTACTTTATTTAAAAGGCCCTGTCAGATGTTAGAGCCTTTAAAAATAAATATGTAGACACAGTCTCCAAAATTTGAGGATTCAGAGAATAAAGATAGAATCATAAACCCTTCCATAGGGAGTGGGGAAACAGATACCAGCTGACAGTGATGTGCGCACATAAAATGTAGCACGCACGACTGGAGACGACGGCCAGCCCCTACAACTGCCATGTATTGCCTCAGGCCCACCTTCCAACTGCTGGCACCAGACTCTCTGCCTGAGAACTTTGTCATCTAATTGGTGCCCGTGCCAGGAAATCCAGTTCCACATCCAGTGAACTCCATATCTGATGCCTAGAAAAAATTGGGGACTAGAACCCCCTAGACCTTCACTCTTCAGATGGATTCACTTTGAGGAACATCATCTTAGCTGAACCTGAGGGATACTCTGGGGGATTTGGTAGGCTTCAGTTACCCAGGGCGGTAACTCACTTGATAACAAAGCTTCTACTGGCCACCTTCCTATCTCTGTACAGCTTACTCTCTCTGATTCAAATGTTTTTTAGGTTCACCTATAATATCAACTATCCAAAATCAAATGCATGCCTCAAAGTCTACCCTGAGGAAATGTAAACTACAAAAAAAAAATTTTATTAACTTTTATCAGGATTTTCATTAGTAGTCATAGAAAAAAACAAGCCTGCAAAGTTCTCAACAAAAACAAATTTCCACCTGAAATAATATGTCTCATTATTGACATATGGATAAAATAAGATAAATGACAATATGCTAGGACGTAGATACATTTCCTAGATGCTGAAATATGACTTAAAAAAAAAAGAGCTAAGAAGAGTGAAAATATTGGAATTAAAAATAGCCCAGATATGTATGCAATGAAATGAAATACCAGGACAACAGTCATATAACTCAATTGAAAGGAAGTCAGCAGAGACTTATTTGTTTTATCAAATAAAGATGCTTGTGACTTATTATTGTTTTGTCTTAATAGCAAAATAGATGTGAAAGGCAAACGAGAAAAGGAAAGATATACCCATTTGAATGCAGAGTTCCAAAGAATAGCAAGCAGAGATAAAAAAAAAAAAAGCCTTCTCAAAGATCAATGTAAACAAATAGAGGAAAACAATAGAATGGGAAAGCCTAGAGATCTCTTCAAGAATATTAGAGATACTAAGGAAACATTTCATGCAAAGATGGGCTCAATAAAGGACAGAAATTGTATGGGCCTAACAGAAGCAGAACATATTAAGAAAAGGTGGCAAGAATACATGGAAGAACTGTACAAAAAAGATCTTCATGACCCAGATAAACACGATGGGGTGATCACTCACCTAGAGCCAGACATTCTGGAATGTGAAATCAAATGGGCCTTAGGAAACATCACTACCAACAAAGCTAGTGAAGGTGATGGAATTCCAGTTGAGCTCCTTCAAATACTTAAAGATGATGCTATGAAAGTGCTGCACTCAGTATAAAAGCAAATTTGGAAAACTCAGCAGTGGTCACATGACTGGAAAATGTCAGCTTTCATTCCAATCCCAAAGAAACACAATGCCAAATAATGCTCAAACTATCAGAAAAGTGCACTCATCTCACATGCTTAGAAAGTAATGCTCAAAATTCTCCAAACCAGGCTTCAACAGTATGTGAACTGAGAACTTCCAGATGTTCAAGCTGGATTTAGAAAAGGCAGAGGAACCAGAGATCAAATTGCCAACATCACGTGGATCATGGAAAAAGCAAAAGAATTCCAGAAAAACATCTACTGCTGCTTTATTGACTACAAAGCCTTTGACTGTGTGGATCACAACAAACTGTGGAATATTCTTAAACTGATGGGAATACCAGACCACCTGACCTGCCTCCTGAGAAATTTGTATGCAAGTCAAGAAGCAGTAGTTAGAACTGGACATGGAACAACAGACTGGTTCCAAATAGGAAAAGGAGTACGTCAAGGCTGTATATTGTCACCCTGCTTATTTAACTTATATGCAGAGTACACCATGAGAAATGCTGGGCTGGAAGAAGCACAAGCTGGAATCAAGATTGCCAGGAGAAATATCAGTAACCTCAGACATGCAGAGGACACCACCCTTATGGCAGAAAGAGAAGAGAACTAAAGAGCCTTTTGATGAAAGTGAAAGAGAAGAGTGAAAGAGTTGATTTAAATTCAACATTCAGAAAACTAAGATCATGGCATCCAGTCCCATCACTTCATGGTAAATTATAGGGAAACAATGAAAATGATGAGAAACTTTATTTTTTTGGGCTCCAAAATCACTGCAGATGGTGATTGCAGCCATGAAATTAAAAGACACTTTCTCCTTGGAAGAAAATTTGTGACCAACATAGACAGAATATTAAAAAACAGAGACATAACTCTGCTAACAAAAGTTCATCTAGTCAAGGCTATGGTTTTTCCAGTAGTCATGTATGGTTGTGAGAGTTGGACTTTAAAGAAAGCTGAGCACCAAGGAACTGATGCTTTTGAACTGTGGTGTTGGAGAAGCCTCTTGAGAGTCTCTTGGACTGCAAGGAGGTCCAACCAGTTCATCCTAAAGGAGATCAGTCTTGAATATTCATTGGAAGGACTGATGCTGAAGCTGAAACTCAAATACTTTGGCCACCTGATGTGAAGAAGTGACGCATTAGAAAAGACCTTGATGCTGGGAAAGATTGAAGGCAGAAGGAAAAGGGGAAACAGTGGATGAGATGGTTGGATGGCATCACCAACTCGATGGACATGAGTTTGAGTAAGCTCTGGGAGTCGGTGATGAATAGGGAGGACTGGTGTGCTGTGGTCCATGGGGTCACAAAGAGTTGGACACAACTGAGCAACTGAACTGAACTGAATAGTAAAATAATGTGAAATTCATAGGAAACTTTGGAGAAAGTGGTGTTTGGAAAATAATATGTAGAAGAAAGTGAATAATTTTAAATTAGGTAAATTAATTGTTTTAATTGGTGAGAAAAGTGTCAGAAAATATACAGCATCTGATTTTTAAATATGAAACAGCATGCTTAGTGACATACAATAATATTTACATATCTATGATTTCACTTTGACTTTTCACTTTCATGCATTGGAGAAGGAAATGGCAACCCACTTCAATATTCTTGCCTGGAGAATCCCAGGGACGGGGGAGCCTGGTGGGCTGCCATATATGGGGTCGCACAGAGTTGGACAGGACTGAAGTGACTTAGCAGCAGCAGCAACATGATTTACTTATATTACTAAATTTAGAGAATCTTTATATAATAGGAAATGATATCTGAAACTAGGTAGACTTAATCAAGTTATAAGTTTACTGCATGTAACTATTTTGATGATGTAAACATAATAGAGGAGAACAGACAGAGACTGGGAAATGAAAAGGGAAAAAACAGTTGGAAGGAAATGGAGAAGTACTATTTTCTTAATTGTACAGAGTGGTAAATAAATAATGTCCAAAACTGAATGGGAAGTTTAGGTCTAAATATAGTATTTTTAAAAAGGTAACCAATAGAAAATATTAATTAAAATTAATAAATATTTCATATTATGGTAAGAGAGATTATATTAAACAAACAGAATTCTACAAGCTTTTTAATGAAAAGTTAATTAGAGTTAACTGAGTTGAAGAATCAAGAACTTAATGTCCTGTTGGCACAGTTAAATAAGCAGCTCTGAAATCACACTGATTGTAATCTTTGGAAGAGTACTTCTCTCCTTCTTGTGCTTTGTTCTTTACCTAATAGGGATAATAGTAGTAGATACGTAATAGGGCTATGGTAAATATTAAATGATTGCTCAGTCGCTTAGTCCTGTTTGACTCCATGCACCCCAGTATGCCAGCTTTCCCTGTCCTTCACTATCTCTGGAGTTTGCCCAGACTCATGTCCATTGAGTCAGTGATGCTATCCGACCGACCATTTCATATGTAAAAACCTTAAATGTGCCTGATATTGTGAGAAACCAATAAATATGACAAACCATGAATTAGTTTGCTAGGGCCATTGTAACAGAGTATCACAGACTGAGTGACAGCGTCAGGACTGGTCTTACAGTTGTGCAAGCTAGAAGTCCAGGATCAAGGTGTGGTAAGGCTATGCTTTCTCTGAAGGAGCTTGGGAAGGATCTGTTCAGGCCCTCTTCACACTTGTGGTGGGGTTAGTTGGTGAAAGCACAACTCCAGTCTTGACAGAATGTTCTCCTTCCAAAGTGTCTGCCCAAATTTCTCATTTTGTATAAAGACACCAGTCATACTTGGATCAGGGGCCCATTTAACTTCAGTATGACCTCATTTTAGCTAATTACATCAATGACAGATCTACTCCCTAACAAGGTCACTTTCAACATCCTATGGGGCTTCCTGCGTAGCTCGATCAGTAAAGCATCTACCTGCAACGTGGGAGATCTGGGTTCATTTCCTGGGTTGGGAAGATCCCCTGAAAAAGGAAATGGCAACCCACTCCAGTATTCTTGCCTGGACAATCCCATAGACAGAGGAGCCTGGTGGGCTGCAGTTAGTGGGATCAAGTGTCAGACATGACTTAGCACTATATTTCTTTCTTTTAACATACCACAGATAAGGACTTCAACATATGAATCTGGAGAAGGTGATACAATTCCTAAAAATTTATTTTGGAACAGCCACATAATATACTATTTAGAGTTACAGATTGAACTGTCAGACAAACTAAAAGTAGAAAAGGACAAAAGTGAGCTGAAGTTACGGCAATGGCCAAAAAGGAGACTACTTTCCACACTTCCACTTAGATGGTGTACAATTTAAACACTTAAAATGTACATATATCCCTTCAGTAACCATACAAAGGATAATATGAGAAATTGTTCATTTTAACCAACTAAAGATTAATGGTAATTATGAAACACAATCTGCAGATAAATACAATCTTAAGATTTTAGCAGCATTGTTTCAGTCATTGAAGTGATTTACTTTGCAACTTGATCTGAAAATCTTGTTAAACTAAATCTTACATTACAACCTGTGGCATACCCAAAACTCATATTTTAAGGCCATAATTTATTTTTTGTTTTAAAGTCTGACAAATAACTTTGAAATAGAGGCACCAGGATTGAAGCATCAGCCTTTTCTACCTGGAAATTTTACTGAACAGTTTATTAGATAAGTTCAATTTATCTGTCAGATATGATATATATTTGTAACATAATTTTTAAATTGCAACATGGTGTTTTTATCACTTATGCCAGTCAAAAGCATCTGTTTGAAGACAACTACAGTTTTCAAATGATTTTAGCAGAACTGGCTTTTTTCATCATCAAAGAGGCTTTCCTGACCTAAACTGTCTCCTTAATCCAAAATGGTCTCCTTCTATCTGTAAAGAAGGCTGAGCATGAAGAACTGATGCTTTTGAACTATGGTGTTGGAGAAGACTCTTGAGAATCCCTTGGACTGCAAGGAGATCAAAGCAGTCAGTCCTGAAGGAAATTAGTCCCGAATATTCATTGGAAGGACTGATGCTGAAGCTGAAACTCCAATATTTTGGCCATCTGATGCAAAGAAGTGATTCATTTTAAAAGATCCTGATGCTGGGAAAGATTAAAGGCAGGAGGAGAAGGGGATGACAGAGGATGAGATGGTCAGATGGCATCACCAGCTTGATGGACATGAGTCTGAGCAAGCTCTAAGCATTGGTGATGGACAGGGAAGTCCATGGGGTCACAAAGAGTCAGACATGACTGAGTGACTAAACTGACTATCCATCCATAGATATTTTCCTTCCCATTATCCTAATTTTATTTTTAATTTATTTTTAAATTTTATGTAGCACTTATTATTTGAAATACCATTATGTATTTTACTTATCATTTACTGTCTGCCATTGAATTGTAAATACAATGAGAGAAAATAATTAGTTTGTCACATTTCTGTTGGTATCCTTAGATCTCACAGTGACACGTGGTATGAAAAAAGAACATATTACTATAAAGCACAATAAATAACTGTTTAATAGATGAGAGTCATGCAAAAGAAAAAAACAAGGATAATTTTAACTAATTTTTTCTATTAACATCCTTATTTGTTTCAAGTTTAAACAGATAAAAAAGATTACTTATAGGGCAATTTTGTAAGAAAAGATGTTTCTTTATATCTATTCAAATGTGAATTATTCAGATTATTTTAATGAAAATTTTAAGTAAAGTGAAATCTTTTTGTATAAATATAAAACTTTGTTCTCCAACTCTAGTTTTAACTTATTTTTGCAAATTTTTAACTGTTAAGAAAAACTACGTCTAAATTTCAAACAAGCAAAAAAATCTGATTGGTATATCTTTACAATATCATATGGGGGAAAACGCAGGAGACTTAAGAGACCCAGTTTCAATCACTGGGTGGGGAAGAACCCCTGGAGAATGGTAGGGCAACCCACTCCAGTCTTCTTACCTGGAGAATCCCATGGACAGAGCAGCCTAGTGGGCTACAGTCCATAGGGTTGCAAAAGAGTCGGACAGAACTGAAGTGGCTTAACACACATGCATGCATGAAAGAAAAAACCATCTAAGCATTGTGATTTATGACATTTAAATTTAAATATGAATCTTACCCAGAAAATCTTATTATATCATGCCTTTATTAAATACATAGCTTTTCAAATACTTCAAATTGATCTGAATATCTTTCTGAGTGTCTCCTTTGTTAATGAATGGAATAAAATTTTTGACACATTTTCAAATTTTATATTAGCATTAAGGTCATAATTTTACTTTTCTTTGAAAATTGTCCTATAATAAAATTAGGAATATATTACATAATGTATATAATAGTTATGTTAATTTTGAGAGAAATAATGAACACCTACACAGTTCAAGAGTAAGAACATTACCGATAGCATGAGGATCTCTCATATGCGTCTAAACGATGTCCTCTCTCCATCTCAGAGGTATGTACACTCCTCTAAAGTTTTGTATATGTATTTTCTTGTAATTTCTGATACTTAATTTTTGGATGCCATAAGGTTTATTCAAATAAACTCTAAAAATTGCTTTGTATAAATATTTTTTTCTTAAAAAAATACATCTTTAACAGTGTAAGTAGGTCCTCTACTATTTTGAACTTCCCTGGTGGCTCACACAGTAAAGAATCTGCCTGTAATGTAGAAGACCTCGTTTAATCCCTGGGTTGGAAAGATGTCCCGGAGAAGGGAATGGCTACCCACTCAGAAAGTCAGACACAACTGAGCAATGAGCACTTCACTATAGTTTCTCAAGCCCCTTAAAAAATGCAAAATACTAAAGAAGTCAAGATATGCAATGGAATTCAATGCTTCAGGAGAAGCCTGGACTAACACAGACTTTAGTCAAAAGCAAACTAAAAGAAGCTACAACATGATGCAGTTGTTAGGAATATATTTGGTTTTAGTTGTTGTTTGCCATTTAGTCGCTCAGTCGTGTCTGACCCTTTTGCAACCTCATCGACTATAGTCTGCCAGGCTCCTCTGTCCATGGATTTCCCAGGAAAGAATACTGAAGTGGGTTGCCATTTCCTACTCTGGTATGATTTTAGACTGTGTTTAAAAATATATCATCAACAGGGAAGGAGGTGACATTTATTTTGTGCTTTGTTGCTGTTGATATTTAGTCACTAAGTCCTGTCCCACTCTTTATGACTTTATGGACTGTAGCCTGCCAGGTTCCTCTGTCCATAACATATTCCAGGCAAGATTACTGAAGTGGATTGCCATTTCCTTCTCTAGGGGATCTTCTGGTGCTTTTAGGAAGATGAGAAATACAACTTACAATAAATATATATTTTATAATATGTTTAAAATATACACAAACACCCACCATTATCAAATATCATGAATTTTTTATTCAGAAGTTTAAAAATAGCCTTGTTTTTACTTAGCACTTAGCACACAAAAAATAATAATGTGTTTGCTACCCACACAAAATACTGGATTAGAGGCTAAAATAAACAGAACATTTTTTAACCTATCATTTATAGTAAACAACTGTGTTTATAAAACATATACAATGGCAGCTGAGCAAACTGTAAAATTGGCTGTAAACAAGCTAAAGTATATTGCTTCTGTTGCAATGACATATAAACATTTTTCTAATTGCAATTGAATCTGTTGATAATAAAGAATTTCACTTATTATAATAACCTCCAGGTTTATCACAAATGATAGGACTTCTCTTTTTTATGGCTGTGTACTATATTTATTACAATGAAGCAATGGTGTGAAGTGATATGTGAATCACATTTTCTCAATCCATTCACCTGTTGACAAACATTTGCCTTTTTCATTAGTAATATATTCTGGGTTTAGGTGAATAATGAATCAAAATAAAGCACAAATAATTTAAATGTCTATTTTATCCATGTATGACTATGTGATTATATTCTGGCTAGGAGATACAAACAGAAGTGGTTTTGCACAACTTCTAGAAAATACCTTTAAAGGGAAAGATTAAAGCCTTCTCCTCTTTCTACTTGGTGGACAGTACTCTAGCAGCCGCACAGATTAGGAGTTGAGCTNGGGAGTTGGTGATGGACAGGGAGGCCTGGCTTGCTGCGATTCATGGGGTCGCAAAGAGTCAGACACGACTGAGCGACTGAACTGAACTGAACTTGACTATATGGACCTTAGTCAGCAAAATGACATCTCTGCTTTTTAATAAACTGTCTATATTGGTCATGAGTGAGTGAAGTCACTCAGTCGTGTCTGACTCTTTGCAACCCCATGTGCTACAGCTGACCAGGATTCTCTTTCCATGGGATTTTCCAGGCAAGAGTATTGGAGTGGGTTGCCATTTCCTTCTCCAAGGTTGGTCATAGATTTTTCTCAAAAGGAGCAAGAATCTTTTAATTTCATGGCTTTAGTCACCATCTGCAGGAATTTTGGAGCCAAGGAAAATAAAATCTGCTACTGTTTCCTTTGTTTCCTCATTTATTTGCCATGAAATGACAGAACTGGATAACATGATCTGTGTTTTTTGAATACTGAGCTTTAAGCCAGTTTTCTCACTCTCCTCTTCTGCTTTCATCAAGTGGCTCTTTACTTTCTGCCATAAAGTTGGTGTCATCTGCATATCTGAGGGTGAGATTGCATCTTCCATAAATACTTCATCATAAAAATATATGTGTAAATATATAGACATATAATACATTGATATGTATAAGTATATACACTCTTTCATTTTTCTTTATGCTTTCATTTTAAAATGAGGAAGAAAAGAGTTCAGTTAAATTTAGCATGAATATGTATATCTTTTACTTCATCATGCTTTAATTCTTGTGAAACTGTCATGACATCTAAGATGTGTGTGTGTAACACAAAGAGTTACACAGAAATCAGTGATGAATTACTAAAATCAAATTGCAATGGATGTTGCCTATTTAAACAGTTTGGTAATATTTATCATAAATGCTATCTATAGCATAGGAATTTTTTTTTTCAGTTAATGACTCTGAAATGAGAGCAATATTTGGCTAAGATGATGTCACTTGCATGGTTGTATTAGATTTTGGATTGCTTTTAACTTCAAATTTCAGATATGAGTTCAAGTACCTTGTAGTCCAGGAAGTAGCAAAGAAAGGCCAAATAGTTTCCTGTTGCAGAATGTGATTCAATCCTCTAAAAAAATAGAAAGCACATTCTCATAATCTTAGATCAGAAAAATAAGACAAAGAACAAGACACTGAAAAGGCAGATGAAAGTAACTTGTTAGCATATTGGAAGCCAAGAATGGATTCATTTTCACCTGCCTAGATATCACCAGCAGAATTAATTCTAATTTTTTTCTATGGCAAGAAGATTTATCTTTAGTTTAAAGAATCTTATGTTTATAATGGAAAAAAGAGCAGGGTAAAGGGTTCAACATTCTTTCAGGAAATGTTTTCACAGTTTTTAAAATTTATGTGCTGTTGAAGTATGGTTATTCCCTAAGAGAGCACTTACTTTGGTGACACTGTAAAAAAATCAATTAGATAAGTACATTAGTATAATAACAGACCTCACTAGAACTCACTGGGCAATTGGTATGTGCCAGACACAAAGTCACATGTTTTAAATGCATCTGCATTTAATTTTCATAAAATTCAATGTGTAAATATTATTATTCTCATTTTGAAGGTTATGAACCAAACAAGTCAAGATTTAGGAGTGTTAATTATAATGCCCAGGATTACAGAGCTAATAGTACAATTGAAATTTAAATACTTTTTTTTTAAATAGACATTACTTGGGGACATTTTAAATTTATAGGAAAATAAGCAGAAAGTTCCCTCCTAGTTTCTCCTATTAGCTTTCTGCATAAGGATGACATATTTGTAATAATTGGTGAGATAATGCTAATATATTATTAATGATAAACTAGGTATCCCTGGTGTCAGGCTGTAAACAATCCACCTGTGCTGCAGAAGATGTGGGTTCAATCCTTGGGTTGGGAAGATCCCCTGGAGAAGGAAATGGAAACTCACTCCTGGGTATTCTTGCCTGGAAAATCCCATGGACAGAGGAACCTGGTGGACTACAGTCCATGTGATATCAAAGAGTCCAATTCGATTAGAGACTAACACTGCACTATCATTGTTAACTAAAATCCATATTTACAAATAGCTGAGAAAAGAGAATTGAAAGGCAAAGGAGAATAGAAAGATATACCCATTTGAATGCAGTTTCAAAGAATAGCAAGGAAAGATAAGAAAGCCTTCCTGAGTGATCAATGCAAAGAAATAGAGGAAAACGATAGAATGAGAAAGATTAGAGATCTCTTCAAGAAAATTAGAGATACCAAGGGAACATTTCATGCAAAGATGTGTATAATAAAGGAAAGAAATGGTATGGACCTGGCAGAAGCAAAAGATATTAAGAAGAGGTAGCAAGAATACACAAAAGATCTTAATGACTCAGATAAACCATGATGATGGGATTGCTCACCTAGAGCCAGACATCCTGGAATGTGAAATCAAGTGGGCCTAGAAAGCACCAATATGAACAAAGCTAGAGGAGGTGATGGAATTCCAGCTGACCTATTTCAAATCCCCAAAGATGATGCTATGAAAGTGCTGCACTCAATATACCAGCAAATTTGGAACACTCAACAGTAGCCACAGGACTGGAAAAGGTCAGTTTCCATTCCAATCCCAAAGAAAGGCAAAGTCAAAGAATATTCAAACTGCCACACAATTGCACTCATTTCACATGCTAGCAAAATAATGCTCAAAATTGTCTAAACTAGGATTCAGTGTTGCATATAGTAAAGAATCCACCTGCAGTGCGGGAGACCTGGGTTTGATCCCTCAGTTGGGAAGATCCCCTTGAGGAGATCATGGCAACCCACTCCATTATTCTTGCCTGGAGAATCCCATGGACAGAGGAGCCTGGTGGGCTAGAGTCCATGGCATTGTGGAGACTTGGATATGACTGAGTGACTAAGAATAGAACAGGCTTCAGCAGTACGTGAACTGAAACTTCCAGAAGAAAAGGCAGAGGAACCAGAGATCAAATTTCCAATATCCATTGGATCATAGAAACAGCAAGGGAATTCCCAAAAAACATCTACTTCTGCTTCACTGACTGTGCTAAATCCATTGACTGTGTGATCACAACAAACTGTGGAAAATTCTTATAAAAAGATGAGAATACCAGACCATCTCACCTGCTTGCCGAGAAACGTGTGTGCAGGTCAAGAATCAACAGTTATAACTGGACATGGAACAATGGTCTGGTTCCAAATTGGGAAACAGTATGTCAAGGCCGTATATTGTCACCCTGCTTATTTAACTTCTATGCAGAGTTCAGTTGAGTTCAGTTCAGTCGCTCAGTCGTGTCCGACTCTTTGCGACCCCATGAATCGCAGCACGTCAGGCCTCCCTGTCCATCACCAACTCCCAGAGTTCACTCAGATTCACGTCCATTGAGTCTGTGATGCCATCCAGCCATCTCATCCTCGGTCGTCCCCTTCTCCTCCTGCCCCCAATCCCTCCCAGCATCAGAGTCTTTTCCAATGAGTCAACTCTTCGCATGAGGTGGCCAAAGTATTGGAGCTTCAGTTTTAGCATCATTCCTTGCAAAGAAATCCCAGGGTTGATCTCCCTCAGAATGGACTGGTTGGATCTTGCAGTCCAAGGGACTCTCAAGAGTCTTCTCCAACACCACAGTTCAAAAGCATCAATTCTTCTGTGCTCAGCCTTCTTCACAGTCCAACTCTCACATCCATACATGACCACAGGAAAAACCATAGCCTTGACTAGATGGAACTTAGCCGGCAAAGTAATGTCTCTGCTTTTGAATATACTATCTAGGTTGGTCATAACTTTTCTTCCAAGGAGTAAGCGCCTTTTAATTTCATGGCTGCAGTCACCATCTGCAGTGATTTTGGAGCCCCAAAAAACAAAGTCTGACACTGTTTCTACTGTTTCCCCATCTATTTCCCATGAAGTGATGGGGCCAGATGCCATGATCTTCGTTTTCTGAATGTTGAGCTTTAAGCCAACTTTTTCACTCTCCTCTTTCACTTTCAACAAGAGGCTTTTTAGCTCCTCCTCACTTTCTGCCATAAGGGTGGTGTCATCTGCATATCTGAGATTATTGATATTTCTCCCAGCAATCTTGATTCCAGCTTGTGTTTCTTCCAGTCCAGCATTTCTCATGATGTACTCTGCATATAAGTTAAATAAGCAGGGTGACAATATACAGCCTTGACGTACTCCTTTTCCTATTTGGAACCAGTCTGTTGTTCCATGTCCAGTTCTAACTGTTGCTTCCTGACCTGCATACAGATTTCTCAAGAGGCAGGTCAGGTGGTCTGGTATTCCCATCTCTTTCAGAATTTTCCACAGTTTATTTTGATCCACACAGTCAAAGGCTTTGGCATAGTCAATAAAGCAGAAATAGATGTTTTTCTGGAACTCTCTTGCTTTTTCCATGATCCAGTGGATGCTGGCAATTAGATCTCTGGTTCATCTGCCTTTTCTAAAACCAGCTTGAACATCAGGGAGTTCACGGTTCACGTATTGCTGAAGTCTGGCTTGGAGAATTTTGAGCATTACTTTACTAGCATGTGAGATGAGTGCAATTGTGTGGTAGTTTGAGCATTCTTTGGCATTGCCTTTCTTTGGAATTGGAATGAAAACTGCCCTTTTCCAGTCCTGTGGCCACTGCTGAGTTTTCCAAATTTGCTGGCAAATTGAGTGCAGCACTTTCACAGCATCATCCTTCAGGATTTGAAACAGCTCAACTGGAATTCCATCACCTCCACTAGCTTTGTTCATAGTGATGCTTTCTAAAGCCCACTTGACTTCACATTCCAAGATGTCTGGCTCTAGATTAGTCATCACATCATCATGATTATCTGGGTCATGAAGATCTTTTTTTTTACAGTTCTTCCGTGTATTCTTGCCACTTCTTCTACATCATGAGAAATGTTGGACTGGATGAAGCACAAATGGGAACCAAGATTGCAGGAAGAAACATCAATAACCTCAGGTACACAGATGACACCACCCAGATATGTGGAAAATGAAGAGGAACTAAACAGTCTATGGATGAAATTGAAAGAGGAGAGTGAAAAACCTGGCTTAAAACTCAACATTCCGTAAGGGAAGATCATGGCATCCAGTCCCATCAATTCATGGCAAATAGATGGAGAAAAGGTGAAAACTACCAAACTGTCTTCCAAAGTGGCTATTCCATTGTGCACACCTACCATAGGAATTCCTATTGCTGCACATGCTCACCAGCATTTGATGTTTTCAGTGTTTTAAACTCTTTGCGACCCCATGGACTGTAGCCTACCAGGCTTCTCTGCCCATGGGATTTTCCAAGCAAGAGTACTGGAGTGGGGTGCCATTTCCTTCTCCGGGGATCTTCCTGACCCAGAGATCGAACCCAGATCTCCTGCATTGCAGGCAGATGCTTTACCCTCTGAGCCACCAGAGAAGCCCGTTTTAGATTTAGGCTCTTCTAAAAATGTATATATCTCATTGTCTTAATTTGCCACTCCTTAATGACATATGCGGAGAAGGCAATGGCACCCCACTCCAGTACTCTTGCCTGGAAAATCCCATGGACAGAGGAGCCTGGTGAGCTGCAGTCCACAGGGTCTCTGGGAGTCGGGCACGACTGAGCGGCTTCACATTCACTTTTCACTTTTCATGTATTTGAGAAGGAAATGACAACCCACTCCATTGTTCTTGCCTGGAGAATCCCAGGGACGGGGGACCCTGTTGGGCTGTGGTCTATGGGGTCGCACAGAGTCGGACACAACTGAAGTGACTTAGCAGCAGTAGCAGCCATGACATATGACCTGGAGGAGTATTCTTCCATGGAGAATCCCATGGACAGAGCAGCCTGGAGGGCTACAGTTCATGGGGTTGCAAAGAGTCAGACAAAACTGAAGTGCACACACACACAATGGCATATGATGTTGATTTTTTCACATGCTTATTTGCCATCTATCTATCTATCTATCTATCTATCTATTTGTGGGCAGGGGATGGGGCGGTGGGGGGGTCGGGGGTGTGTAAACTCCTTATTCAGATCTTTGCCTGTTTCTTTACTGGATGTTTGTTTCTTACTGTTTCATTTTAAGAGTTTTCTGTATAATTTAAATACTAGTCCTTTATCAGATATAAATACTTTGGAAATATTTTTTTTCTCAGATTTTGACTTTCCTACTCTTAACTGTCTTTTGCATAGTAGAGGTTTTAAATTTTGATATATATTCAAGTTATCCATTTTTTCTTTCACAGTGTGTTTTTGGCTTATCTAAAATGTCATCACTCAACACTTGTTCACATAGATTTCCCTAATATAATTTTGCTAATGAATCTATAACTTAAATACATAAATAACTTATTTCTATCCATCTAGGATTATTTTAAATTTAGTTTTTATGTGTCATTTTTCTTTGAAGTTTGTATTATATATTTTAGGCTGAATTGAGGAATTTGAGTGTGTATAAAATATGCTATAGATGAAGTGAAAATATTTTCCCTAAAATTTTAGAAATGTTCCTTCCAAAATATTAGAATGTGGTTTATATTAAAGGACTGAGCAAACACAAAAAAAAATAAAGAGGATTCAAAACAATATCTTAAGATATTATGGTTTTCTTTCTCTAAAGCTGTGTTTACCATTTGATATGAATTGATGTTTTTCTGCTGTATTTCCATCTGGAGTATGTATTAGATAAATGTCACTTTCCCAAACTTTCCTGGCTTGTAGTAGCCTAAGCTATCTGTAAGTACATTTCTGACAAACACTTGGAGAGTTGATCCCAGCAAATACATTGAAGTTTTTGGATGTTCTTTTCCTATAGTACAAAGAAAAAATAATTAAAACATCAGCCCCTATTATATCTTATATATATAGCATAGATACTGCATTACTTTCCCTAAAGTGACTAAATTCCGGTGAAAACTGTTTTCAAAGAAACTTAAAAAGAGGTGATTACTGATAGAGGTGATTACTAATAGAGTGATTACTAAGGAGAAACTGACTTTTCCTCATAATGAATATGTATTATTCAATTACCAAACTGTTCTGAACAAAACAAAGAATAGCTATGAGATAATTACATACTTGTGGTTTTGTAATACTGTTTGAAATGTCGTCTAGGTTCTCAAATCATTTTCTCCGTAAAAAGAAACAGGCTTATCTAGAGTTCAAGTCCAAAGCACTCTTCAAATATTACATGCTATACCATTTAGAATTTATGTAACATTAAAGGATCTTACTGAGCTGGAAAATAGAGCGATGCTCTTTTTTTTCCAATTTGTTCTTCACTCATTTTCCAGTCTAGTAGCAAAATACTGCTCAGAAAGTGAAAGTTAGTAAAAATGCTGCAGGCTGTTCATAGTTTCCGTTGGGAAGAACTCATAGAAATACTTGAAAAAAACTATAAATTCTGAGGCAAGGGCATCTTGGTGTTAGAAGTAAAATAGTCTTAGAGCTGCTTTTGCAAAATAACTGTAAATATGCTCTCTCCAGATTGAAAACATGTCAGATGTGTTGTATAAATGGATTGAAAAAACCCAATATTATGCAAATTTTTCTAAATTAAGTTCATGGTTCAGTGATCTATACACCTCACCAAAAAATTAAATGACATTCTGAGGAATTCTGAATCTAATTAAATATCAGCAGATAACTGCTGGATAAGGCCTTGGACAAGTCAAATAATCTTTCTAGGATCTACATTTCTTTACAGCTCAATTTCTTTTCAGCTACAGCCGTGTTGTGATTTAATGAAACAGAATTTAATAAACTATTCTAGGGAGTGGTAAAGCATTCATCTCAAGCAAAGCATCCTTTGTTTGAATAGGGGGACTCTTTGCCCCCTCCCCATCTCCCCAGAAGTACAGCCTCCACTACAGATGATTAAGAGTTCACCTCACCAGGTCTAGAACATTCTCTAGTCTGGGTATCAGGACTCTGCTTTACTTGGTACTGAGCTACTTAGGCACTGCAAAAGTTATTTTTCTGAAAGAAACCATTTCTTATACAAAGCTGAGTTAAATCGTAGCTCATTCATAGAATTAAAACATCTAGGAAAATCAATTTATACTCACAAGAAAACTTGCATTAAACAAAAATCAACATTTTAAAAAATGATATAGTTTAACACGATCTCTAGTCTTAGTATCTTTCTACATCGTTCATGTACTGCAATGTAGTTTTATAAGTTCAAGAAGGCTGAAGAGTTCTAATCTTTTTGCTTGATTTGTTATAATTTCTTAAGTGGAGGTTTTCTTTTAATGAATATTTCTTGTGATATAATTAAACATAAAAGTCTATGAATAACAGTGATTTCAATTTCAGAACCATTTGGTCATCAATCCACATCTCAAGTTTATATCTTATATAATCATTCACCAAAAAAAGAAAAACAGCAGAAAGAAAACTGTTTCTCTGGAAACAAAATAAAATACAGCATAACACACTGTAAATTATATTTACTCAGCTTAAGTTACATATTGATCTTGTATGTGTGTATAGTTCTACTCATAGTAGTTAAATGCCATTCTGAGAATTAGATAAGACTTATTAACAACCCTTTTTCTGCCTATATATAGAGCAATTATATGATACTATTAGCAGAACCAATTAAGACAGATAAAGTAATAGCCTAATTGAATGCATGAGAAGTCTAATGGTTTTGCTTTCCTTGATAATGGATTGTACTCTATCCTCAAGTACAATAAGCCAGACACAGGATCAATAGAATTTTATGCTTAGAAAAACTACTAGCCTGAAGGATACCAATACCTAATTTAGGACTCATTATACAAATTTTTAATGTAATTAATTGAAGTATGCCTGAAATTCAACAATTATCTCTGAAACCAAAGTTTATGTTGTTTCATCCCTAAACACTGAGGATTTAACATTTTTTTATTTCTATAATGAATAGTCCATCTTATAGCTGTAATATTCAGTTCAAAACTTTCATCTTATGTCTTATGATTTATGACATTTTTAGGTGCTACAAAATGAACTTAAGCGTGGGTGGGTCAGTGTACAACCTCCCAATAGTTGCATAATTCAATTGCCCATGAAAATCATCTGAGGAAAAATTTGAAGTTATTGTAACTTGCCTGAGCACTCCCCTGGTGAAAGTTAAACTTATTTTGGTGGAGAAACTAATCTTTATTTTGCAGAGCTTGTGAGGATATAGCATCTCATATCAATCACTGCCTTGCATTCAAGTATAAAGCAGCCTTGGGAAAGCTTCAGGCTTCTAGATATTTCCCAATATTCTTGATAGACGCAATTCTGGGGAAGCAGAATGGATGACAAAAGGAATTCAAGTGAAATTTATGTAGGCAACCCACTCAGATGAAGCTAGAGTATTTTTAAGCAGCCGTAGATTGAACGAGCTTTGCCACAATCCAAGCTTTAACCAAGGCTTTGTAAAACTCATAAGCCCTGCTTATACTTCCCTCAATATCTAAATGATTAACAGGATATACAAGAATGGTAGTGAATGCATAGAAAAGAAAAATAGAGACTTCTTGTGAGAATATGCTTTATTATAGACGTCCCAGTACAAAGGTGTACAGAATAAATGACACGAGAGCTTTCAGCCTCTAAGTATAGTATCAGTACTCTCATTTAGCATAGCATAATTTAAATTTAGATATTCATATTGTAGTGGAATATGGGGCAATGGGCATAGTCGAACAATTAGTTGGGAGTGAAAATTGGTGTAAACTTTCTGGAGAGCTATCCAATACCATTTACTACCATGTAAAATTCACAAATTGTTGACTTAGCTATTCTGTTACAATGGCTTTCTGTGAATATACTCAAAAAGGAGCCTGGGGCTGGCTACAGTCTGTGGCATCACAAGAGTTGAACATAGGACAGAGTGACTGAGCATGCCCTTATAGAAGTTTTCCAAGTTTTCCATTACAATGTAGATTAGCACAAAATAGCAAAATTAGGATGCAATTGAAATAAATAATAGTGCTAATAAATTAAATAAGTAATTATTAAATAAACTATAGTACTTTAATATTCTTGCCAGGAAAATCCCATGAAAGAGGAGCCTGGCTATGGTCCATGGGATCACAGAATTGGACACAACCAAAGCAACTGAGCATACACACACACACACACACACACACACACAGAGGACATGCTCATGAGGCATATCTGCATGTACTCATGTACTGATATGGACTATTTTAAAAATTTTTTGTTATAAATAAAAACTGATGTGTAGACAAGATAAAGTGTATGTATGATCTCATTGTAAAAACAAAAGTTATGAAAAGACAAAAAATAAAAAGTGTGACAATGTGGTTTATTTTTCTAGAGATAGATGCAGAAATCAGGTAAAGCAAGTTAATTTTATTGCTAAGGATTATAGTGTGCTTTTCCGGTTTCCTTTTTAATCACATCTACATGCAAATTTTTAACAATATTACAACAATATTCTTATGGAGTTGTAGGCTAGTATTTTTAATGTATACATCATTTAAAAATCATATGTATAAGCATTCATAATGTAGCTATGTTAAGATAAATATTTATTATCACATAATATTACAAAATATAATTTTATCTATTTAGTATGTTTTGGTAAGCAAAACCATTTTTAATTATGTAAGCATCTTCATGAGATGATTTTTATCTGGTTTAGAAAATTTCAGTCCTGAGATATTTGACCATTTTGACTCTTTGGAAAAAAGATAATAAATCTTTGTTTATCAAAAATAAAATAATAACTATTATGATTATTTTCTTAAGTAATTTTAATAAAATCAATGTATAACATAAAGCTATATCAATCAAATAATTATTTGGACCTTTACAAATTATAAAGTAGTATCAATGAATGGGTTTAAAGATATATACATCAAATGCATTTTGAAATTACTTTAAAATTATTGGTAGTAACTAAAAAGGACTTCCCTGCCGGCCAATGTTTAAGACTCCATGCTTCTACTGCAGAGAACACAGGTTTGATCCTTGGTCAGGGAACTAAGATCCCCACATGCTGCGTGGTGTGGCCCAAAATAACTAATTAAATAAATAAATGTGAATTTTAAAAAATAAAAAATTAGTGGTATCTTTGACTTTTAAACTCATAAAAATATTAAATAATGATACTACTACCAAGAATACATATTGTTAAGCATTTATTGAGCTAGCAATAAGACACTGAGCTAAGCACTTTAAATACAACATTCCGTGGAACTAAGATGGGAATCATTCTCAAAGCAACCTGATAGAAAGAATACCTAAGAATAAGAGGTGTTAAAGTTAACATATGGCTTAAAATCTCATGAAATTAGTGTTCTTTTCAATAGTGGCACGCTGTGCATCTGTTAGCAGTATATCATGTTTAATGATTTTTTGCAACATGAAGCAAGCACCATAGAGGACAGTCTTTGATAAATAGCTGTCAGGCATTTCTGAACCATCAAGTCTGTCAGGCAGAGCATGTTACAGACAGTGTTTCAGACAATTAAATCTTCAATTAGAACCTGAAAGTTATCTCTACTGCCTTAATGTGGAAGATGTAATCTTTCATAATATACTTAAGGTTTAAATTTCTCTGTCTTCCATCTTTTATCATTTCCTAATAAGAAGTCCTTAATTGGTCATTGAGATTTGGCCTTCCTTATATTTCCATATATGATTGTGTCATTTTTAGAACTAAAATATGTATTTGGAAAATGTTATTAACTGTATTGACCTATTTGCTTTGTCAGATTAACAAGATCAAGCTTGTGTGTAAATTTTTTTTCTTGTCCCTTTATTTATTTATTTATTTAATTGGAGGCTAATTACTTTACAATATTATGGTGGTTTTTGCCATACACTGACATGAATCAGCCATGGGTGTACATGTGTTCCCATCCTGAACCCCCCTCTACCTCCCTCCCCATCCCATCCCTCAGGTTATCCCAGCGCACCATCCCTGAGCATCCTGTCTCATGCATCAAAACTGGACTGGTGATCTATTTCACATATGATAATATACATGTTTCAATGTTATTCTCTCAAATCATCCCACCCTCACCTTCTCCCAGAGTCCCAAAGTCTGTTCTTTACATCTGTGTCTCTTTTGCTGTCTACATATAGGGTCATCATTACCATCTTACTAAATTCCATATATATGTGTAAGTATACTGTATTGGTGTTTTTCTTTCTGGCTTACTTCACTCTGTATAATAGGCTCCAGTTTCATCCACCTCATTAGAACTGATTCAAATGTATTCTTTTTAATAGCTGAGTAATACTCCATTGTGTATATGTACCACAGCTTTCTTATCCATTCATCTGCTGATAGACATCTAGGTTGCTTCCATGCCCTGGCTATTGTAAACAGTGCTGTGATGAACATTGGGGTACACATGTCTCTTTCAATTCTGGTTTCCTTGGTGTGTATGCCCAGCAGTGGAATTGCTGGGTCATATAGCAGTTAGTTCTATTTGCAATTTTTTAAGGAATCTCCACACTGTTCTCCATAGTGGCTGTACTAGTTTACATTCCCACCAACAGTGTAAGAGTGTGTGTAATTCAATAGAAATTTTAATAAAAATGTTACTAGGAATTTAAACTTGATAGAAAAACTCTCTTTCTAAAAAGAGATTTTATTGCAGTGCTCCTAGTACAGAGAACAATACACAGAATAATTATATAAGAGCAATTTTGTTCCCTTGTTATAGAACATAAGCACACAACACACAAATAAAATCAAAAATACTTTTTAAAATAAATTTATCTAATATAGGAGATTTTGACTATATAGCAAACTATAAATAAATATTTGAAATTACTCACCAATCCATTCTGAAATTCCTATGAATTTTTAGCATTAATCTTGACAGAAGAAAAAGTCCTTTCCTAAATAGAAGTCATGAGAAAATGGCAAATAATATAAAAATCAACGTTTTCAGCAGTGTTTATTTAATAAAAAATGGCCAAATCTCAAAACAGTGATCTTCATGGCATTTTAAAGTGTCCTGATTCTATATTTCATTCCCAGGTCTGCGGCAGTCTTAAAAACCAGGGCTTCTCAATTACAGTAACTTTGAAAACAAGTTGTCGAGTGGTCCCTGAACAGGGCAGAGCAAGTTTGGAACGCCTCAAAATCCTATCCTCAGACATTTTCACTGTTTGACTTGTCTAGAAGCTTAGTGAAAAGCTTCCTTCTCAGGGCATGTCTTTACTTGACCTGGTGCAGGTGGTGCTAGTGGTAAAGAACCCATTTGCCAGTGCAGGAGACTTAGAGACATGGGTTCAATCCCTGGGTGGGGAAGATCCCTAGAGGAGGGCATGGCAACCGACTCTGCTATTCTTGCCTGGAGAATCCCATGGACAGAGCAGGCTTGCAGACTACAGTTCATAGGATCGCAAAGAGTCAGACAAGACTGAAGTGACTTAGCACACACAGAGTTTACTCTGTGCAGAAATCTTATTCCAAAAGCATTTGTTGAAAACAAGTGGCAATTGTTTAACATCACAAGTGTTAGTTACTCAGTCGTGTCCAACTCTTTGTGACACCATGGACTTTAGCCACGAGGCTCCTCTGTCCATGAAATTCTCCAGGAAAGAATAATGGAGTGGGTTGCCATTTCATTCTCCATTAACATCACAACTGGTTATTTTAAAGTGAAAATATGTGTGGTATGTATGATTTTCCTTCTGTTTGGTAACCTACATTAAAAAAAATTTTCTTTATTCACTAAATAATAAATATGTTGTATTTTACATAATTATATCTCAATGGATAATGTGGTCTTTTTACTGAGTGTAGTTTTTAAAAATAAAAGTTTAAACACATTCTCTTGACTGATAATAATCTTATATAGGAACAAACTTCATGATTTCCATAATTTTCAACATTTGGTTAATATCCCTTTGTTTCTTTTCTCTTTAGCTATTGAAATAATTCCATAGAAAAGAGAAAATGATTGTATCATTAAAGTTATATAATTCTAAGTATGAAACCCAATGCAATAATTAACTTGTGTGATAGACACATTCTTCAACTACGAATGTTAACAAGGAACTACCCAATAGGATGATTTTTATGTACATGCAGTTGTAGGAAATAATGCAGAGAGATCCTGAGTAAGTCTTCAGAGTTTCCTCTAATGGTTAGATATTTTTTCAATTATAATACAATATCACAAAAAGTATATTGACACGGATTCAGTTAAGAAACAGAACATTTCCATCACAAGGTCACACCTGTGATCCTTTTTGGCTACTCACAAATTATTCCTCACATGTCTAACCATTAATGTGTTCTTTATTTCATTCTGGGGGCTTTCTTGGTAGCCCAACTGGTAAGGAATCTGCCTGCAATGCAAGAGACCACAGTTCAATTCCTGGGTCGGGAAGATTCCCTGGAGAAGGGATAGGCTACTCATTCCAGTATTCTTGCCTGGAAAATCCCCATAGACAGAAGAGCCTGGCTAGTTACAGTCCATGAAGTCACAGAGAGTTGGGTGCAACAAAACACAGCATTTCATTCTTTTGTAATTTTGAGAGTGGCAGTGTAACATGTATGATATCATAAGTGAAACGAATCGCCGGTCTAGGTTCGATGCAGGATGCTTGGGACTGATGCACGGGGATAATCCAGAGAGATGGTGTGGGGCGGGAGCGGGGGAGGTGGGGGTCGGATTGGGAGTTCATGTACACTCGTGGCTGATTCATGTCAATGTATAGCAAAACGAATACAGTATTGTAAAGCAAAACAAACTAAAAAATAAAAATTAATTAAAATAAAAAATAAATAAAAGGCCAATTAAAAAAAAATTATGTTCCAACAAAAAAAAAAAAAATATATATATATATATATAAATGGGACAGTAGAGTATGTAACCAGCATTCAGGCCCATTGGCTTATTTAACTCAACATCATTTTCCAAAAGATTTATGTAAGTCTGTGCCTTTTTTAATTGCTGAGTCATTCCATGGTATGAATGTAGCACAAGTTGTTTATTCAACCATTGAATAACATCTGGGTTGTTGCAGTTTTGAGGTAATGCAAATAAAGTTTTTATAAATATTTATGTTCAGGTTTTTAGGTGAACATAATTTTTCATTGCTCTGAGATAAATGTCCAGAAATGCAACTTTTATGTCATATATTAACTGTATGTTTAACCTTATAATAAACTTGTCAACCATTTTTCAGAGGAACATAGTCCCATTATCGACATGATTGATTTTTTTTTCCACCTCCTTTAGAGCATTTGATAACATCTTTTTTTTTTTTTAATTTTAGTTGTTCTGATAGGTTGATTGTAACATCTCATTGCAATAGTATTTGCACTTCACTAGTGATTGGTGATAAAGGACATAATTTTATGTATTTATTGCATCTGTGTATTTTCTTCAGTGAATATCCAAACATTTTTTTCTATTGTTGTTATGGAAAGTTCGATAGTTTTACCTTTTAAGTCCACGGTCCATTTTGAATTAATTTTTTATAAAATGTGAGGTTTATGTCAAGGTTATTTTTCTTCTTTTTTGCCTAGAGAAGTCCAGTTGTAACCAGGAAGGGTTAATTTTGACTCCCTGCTGGATCTGCTTCTTTGACTTTGACCCTTGTTTTTGCTCTTTTGTTATTGTAATCATACCTAACTAATGACCTGCCTCAAAGAATACCACCTCCTCTGCCTGACCTTTTTGTTAGGTCACTGGGAGGTAATCTGACTGCCCACCTGTGAACCACTGCAAGAAGAAACTAACACATCCCCCTGACTGAGGCTTGTCATTCTAGGAGATATTTGCAAAAGTTAAACGGCCTTTTTACTTTGCTTCCTCACTTCCACCCATCTCTGATCCATAAAAGAGTCTGACATCCAGGCACTGAAAACATGATCATTTTGAGACATTTGTCTGCCATCTTCTTGGTCAGCAGGCTCTCTGAATAATATCATATTCCTTGTCTCAACATAATTGCTCTAACATCATTCTTGAAGAGTATCCTTTCTCCAACAAATTGTTTTCACATATTTGTCAAAAATAATTTCATTTTCTTCCCACTGAACCCCTCTACCAGTACCCTGGTAGGGAGATCGGAGCACAGCCTTCTCTACCAGAGAAGGGTTGCTTTATTCAAGTTGATATAAGAGGGAGTATATGCACCCTCCTTGAGCCATAGACACTGATAGGCAAGGGAGTTGGAATACTGCCTGTTTCCCCAGATGAGGGATGAACAGCCTCTTAGGGAAATGTGTGGGGACTGATTTCAGTTGGTATTAGTTTGAGGAAGGATAGATATTGGCAAAAAAAAAAAAAAGGTATCCTGTCCTTAAACCATTGTTATCCCAGCCCTAGACTTTTCTTGGATATTTTTGTCTGTGTCTGTTGGCAGTTCCTGATTGAGGACCTCTGCAGTTTTCTATTTGGGATATATGGAAGGCAATAAAAAATCCCAAGGAATTCATCACCAATATTGTTCATTCTCATCCTAGTCATCCATATTACTTTGCCTTTTTATTTTTTATTTTAGCAATGTGTCTCAACTTTATCCTTTATGTATTTGGCTGGACTTTCTGCAGTGTTAAATCTGTTTATCTGGCTTCTATATAGATAATTTTGTTTCCTTTTTCATCCCTCTAATATTTTGGGAGGGTTTCTCTTCTTATCAGTTAACTTATTTCTCTGTTTTCTTGATTCAACATATTATGTCATTTATTCATTACTCCTTACATCATGTAATAGAGGTCATATCTTTAATCCTACTGGAGAACATAGAACAGATTATATACAAATAATTTTTTATTCATTTTTAAAAGTGTGCTCTTCTTTTTAGTTTTCAAGATAGTTAGTTGGTCACTCAGTTCTGTCTCACTGAGTCCCCATAAACTGCAGCATGCCAGGGTTCCCTGTCCATCACCAACACCCAAAGCTTGCTCAAACTCATGTGGATCGAGTTGGTGATGCCATTCAACCATCTCATCCTCTGTGGTCCCCTTGTGCTCTTGCCTTCAATCTTTCCCAGCATCAGGGTCTCTTCCAATGAGTCAGTTATTCTCATCAGGTGACCAAAGAATTGGAGTTTCAGCTTCGGCATCAGTCCTTCCAATGAATATTCAGTACTGATTTCTTTTAGAATGGACTGGCTGGATCTCCTTGCAGTCCAAGGGACAGTCTTCTCCAACTCCATGGTTCAAAAGCATCAGTCCTTCAGTGCTCAGCTTCCTTTATAGTCCAACTCTTTTCCATACTTGACTACTGGAAAAAACATAGCTTTGACTAGATGGACCTTTGCTGGCAAAGTAAGTCTCTGCTTTTTAGTATGCTGTCTATATTAGTCATAGATTTTCTTCCAAGGAGCAAGCATCTTTTAATTTTGTAAGATAGTTAGAATAGGATAAAGGAGTCCAAAGTGGTGGTGGCTAAAAGACAAAGAAGGGGAAACCTCACAAAAATAGAACAAAGAAAGTTCCGAGGACTGGAGTGAGGACCTCAGGTAAAAAAAAACAACCCTCCTGGCTAGCCCAGTTTACATAGGGCAGGATCAAGGGGAGGAGAAAAAACACATAAAAAGAGGAGCCAGTCTTGAGCTGTAGGCTTCGCCTCTATGCATCTTTGGGTTGGTCTGCCCTCACGCCTCGACGATGTAGTTTCCTTTGCTTGTCGATAAAACTGAGCTATAACACTGGTCTATCTGTTGCTTGAAATTTTTGCTGTGGCAAGACAGAACCAAAGAAATTACAAACTCCTCTGACATCTACGGTGCCATTTCTTGGATTTAACCTGGTTGAAACAACCTCAGCTTGGCCCCCGCAAGGCGGAGGCCAAACACAGCAGAAGCCCAATTCAGCAAAAGCTCCTATTGTGGAAACTGAATGTGAAGAAATCCCAGCACAATGGAAGTGACAAGAAGCCAGCATGCTGGAAACTGGGGCAGCAAAAACAAACTCGACAGAATGCTCACACAGCTCACGCTATGGTTTTTCCAGTAGTCATGTATGGATGTGAGAGTTGGACTGTGAAGAAGGCTGAGTGCCAAAGAATTGATGCTTTTGAACTGTGGTGTTGGAGAAGACTCTTGAGAGTCCCTTGGACTGCAAGGAGATCCAACCAGTCCATTCTGAAGGAGATCAACCCTGGGATTTCTTTGGAAAGAATGAAAAGCTGAAAAAAAAGCTGAAACTCCAGTACTTTGGCCACCTCATCGAAGTGTTGACTCATTGGAAAAGACCCTGATGCTGGGAGGGATTGGGGGCAGGAGGAGAGGGGACGACCAAGGATGAGATGGCTGGATGGCATCACGGACTCAATGGACGTGAGTCTGAGTGATCGGGGGGAGTTGGTGATGGACAGGGAGGCCTGGTGTGCTGCAATTCATGGGGTCGCAAAAAGTTGGACACGACTGAGCGACTGAACTGAACTGAACTAATGTCCCTAACAGGACCAGATAACCCACTCCTTTGTCATTACTTCTGTTATTACCTAAAGTGGGTCTATGACAATGAAATGTTTACTATTGTAAATACCTAAACTACTCTTATGAAGGACTAGGGGAGGAAGTCAATGACTTACATTTCCTCAGAACAGTAAGAGGATAAGGATTATGGCTATTTCACCAGGTTCCCAGTCTCAGGGCACAGGCTTGGATTGCTTTGCCTCATATCTATTCCCATTAGCAGTAGACAAAACAGCAATGATTTAAGATTACAATCCCTTAATCCTACCCAGTGCTAGTCATGCTGGGGGCTTTGGGGACACCCAACTCCAGCCTTGAGTCCCAGGAAGTTGACCTGCCTAGGGATCTGGTGCTCGGGAGGTCGTCACACCTCAACCTGCTCCGGGATCCACCAGTCTGGGGGTCCCAGGAGATCGACATGCCTCAAACTGCCCAGGGACTCACTTCTCAGGAGGCCAACCTGCCTCAACCTTCCTGGGGATTTAATTTCCAGGAGGCTATCATGCCTCACCCCGCCTTGGGATCTGCACCCTGACCTGGAGATGCCTGGCTCTCAGGTTGCAACAGTACTGGGTAGGATAAGCTTCAGAAAGTCTCACCCCTAAGGAAGTCCACCCATGGAAATAGAAGGAAGCCTATTAGTTGTGGGACTGTGCCTGGTCTCAGCAATAACTCAGGAGTCCAATTAGAACCTCATTGCCTTTCTGGAAAGTCTAAAAGAGGCCCTCAAAAAGTTTACCAATCTGGAATCTTATGAGGGACAGGTGACTTTAAAGGACAAATTCCTGTCCCAGTGTGCATCAGACATCAGGATAAAGTTATGGCAGCTGCGAAGCAGGACCCTGCTGCCTCTTTAGAAGAGATAGTCCAGACAGCCACCAATACCTTTTATAACAGAGAAGAGGAGAGGGAGGCCAAGGCCCAGGAAAGGGAGAAAAGGCATGACTATGTGCTGGCTGTCCTCCAGAGAAGCCCTATGGCAAACACCGAGTCCCTGAAGGACAAGGCAAATGCCTAATCTGTAGACAAGCAGGACACTGGGCCAAAGAATATCCAAACTGTGACAAGTCTCCTAAAATGGCTTGCTACAAATGCCATCAGCTGGGACATTGGGCACAGTCTGCCCTCAATACCCAAGAGCCTCAAGTTCAAGAGTCAAGCCTTCCCTCATGATGGTTCAAAAGGAATGAAGGAAGCTGCCGGCTCCAGCCAGCCTGCCTGTCACAGATAACCATCATGGCGCCAGAGCCAAGGGTGCAGCTGGATGTGGCAGGTAGGTCCAAGAATTTCTTGGTTAACACAGGGGCTACCTACTCTGTCCTGACCTCCTATTTGGGAGCCTTCTCCTCCCAAACCCGAACAATTTGGGGTGGTACAGGAAAAACAATTACAAAAAGAGTCACCTGAGCACTTCTTTGTTATTGAGATTGACAAATATTTTCCTACCACTTTCTGGGAGTCCTTGAGTGTCCTATTCCCTTATTGTGAAGAAATCTTTCCCTGCCTTTGAAATCTTCCAAGTACTGCAGTTCTGATAGAAGATGCTTTAAAACTCTCTCCTGGGGGCAAATTATTTTTACCAGCCACCAAGTGAAACAACTCCTAAATAGGAGAGGCCATTTATGTATGTCTGATCAAAGGATCCTCAGATATCAAGTAGGGCTGATGGAAAATCCAGGCCTGACTATATCCTCTTGTGAGGTTCTCAACCCAGCCACCCTCCTGCCTACCCCCAAGGGCTCTTCTCCCCTTTCACTATTGCCCAGAAACCTTGGACCACTGGACAAAGCCCCAAGAGGGATTGTCAGAAGATCCTCTGACCAATCCTGAGGAAATCTAGTACACTGATGGAACAGCTTTGTCTTGATGGAAAAAGAAGAGTCGAATATGAGGTAGTCTCCAATTTTGAGGCAATAGAGGCTAAACCTTTGCCACCATGTACTTCAGCCCAATTAGCTGAGCTCATAGCCCTGACTCGAGCTGGGAAAAGGAAAAAGAGTAGTCATTTACACTGACTCCAAGTATGCCTTTCTAGTGCTAAATGCACATGCTGCTCTTTGGAAAGAAAGAGGCCACTTGACAATCCGAGGGTCCCCAATTAAATATGGTGATCAAATCCTTAGACTCATGGAGGCAGTCCATCTGCCTGCTGAGGTTTCAGTCTCCCTTTGTAAAGCACACAAAAAAAGGGAGCATGGAAGTGGCACAAGGGAACCAAGCAGTCGATCAGGCAGCTAAGAGAGCAGCATCACAGAACAATGACCTAATAGGGGTTGCCACCTTCGTTCCATACACTAAGTTGCCAGAAACTCCTTCATATACTGAAGGTGACACTCTTAAAACTAAGAGTGAGGGGCTTCAAGAAGATCAAAAAGGAGGGACTACTATAAGGCAGGTGGTCTCCTCTTGTCCCACTTGCCAATTAAACAACCCTCAAGGAGCTCCTAGAACACAGCTGGCCTAGCTCATCCAACTACATGGGAGCTACCCAGGAGAGGACTGGCAGATGGACTTCCCCAGAGGCCAGTTTCTCAAAGGTATAAATACCTATTAGTCATGATAGATACATTCACAGAGTGGATAAGGCTTTCCTACTCAGACTGAGAAGGCTGAGTTCAGTTCAGTTCAGTTCAGTTCAATTTAGTCACTCAGTCATGTCTGACTCTTTGCAACCCCATAGAATGCAGCACACCAGGCCTCCCTGTTCATCACCAACTCATAGAGCTTACTCAAACTCATGTCCATTGAGTCAGTGATGCCATCCAACCAGCTCATCCTCTATCATCCCCTTCTCCTCCCACCTTCAATCTTTCCCGGCATCAGGATCTTTTCAAAGCAGTCAATTGTTCTCATCAGGTGGCCAAAGTCAGCATCATCCTTCCAGTGAATATTCAGGACTGATTTCCTTTAGGATGGACTGGCTGGATCTCCTTGCAGTCCAAAGAACTCTCAAGAGTCTTCTCCAACCCCACAGTTCAAAAGCATCAATTTTTCTGCACTCAGCTTTCTTTATAGTTCAACTTTCATATCCATAATGACTAATAGAAAAACCATAACTTTGACTAGATGGACATTTTTTGGCAAAGTAATGTCTCTACTTTTTAACTTGCTGTCTAGGTTGGTCATAACTTTCCTTCCAAGGAGTAAGCATCTTTTAATTTCATGGCTGTGGTCACCATCTGCAGTGATTTTGGAGCCCCTAAAAATAAAGTCAGGCACTGTTTCCACTGTTTCCCCATCTATTTCCCATGAAGTGATGAGACCCAATGCCATGATGTTAGTTTTCTTAATGCTGAGTTTTAAGCCAACTCTTTCACTCTCCTCTTTCCCTTTCACTAGGAGGCTCTTTAGTTCTTCACTTTCTGCCATAAGGGTGGTGTCATCTGCAGATCTGAGGTTATTGATATTTCGTCTGGCAAGCTTGATTCCAGTTTGTGCTTCATCCAGCCAGGCATTTCACATGATGTACCCTGCATATAAGTTAGATAAACAGGGTGACAGTATGCAGCTATGATGTACTCCTTTCCCCATTTGGAACCAACTTGTTTTTTCATGTCCAGGTCTAACGGTTGCTTCTTGACCTGTACACAGATTTCTCAGGAAGCAGGTCAGGTGGTCTTGTATTCCCATCTCTTTAGGACTGTTCCGCAGTTTGTTGTGATCCAGACAGTCAAAAACTTTGGCATAGTCAATAAAGCAGAAGTAGATGCTTTTCTCTTTCTCAATGATCCAACAGATGTTGGTAATTTGAACTCTGGTTCCTCTACCCTTTCTAAATCCAGATTGAACATTTGGAATTTCACGGTTCACGTATTGCTGAATCCTGGTTTGGAGAATTTTGAGCATTACTTTACTAGCATGTGAGATGAGTGCAATTGAGCAGTAGTTTGATCATTCTTGACTTTGTGTTTCTTTGGGATTGGAATGAAAACTGACTTTTTCCAGGCCTGTGGCCACTGCTGAGTTTTCCAAATTTGCTAGAATATTGAGTGCAGCACTTTCAAAATATTATCTTTTAGGATTTGAAATAGTTTACCTGGAATTTCATCACCTCCCCTAGCTTTGTTTGTAGTGATGCTTCCTAAGGCCCCCTTGAGTTCGGATTCCAGGATGTCTGGCTCTACGTGAGTGATCACACCCTCATGATTATCTCGGTTGTGAAGATTTTTTTGTACAGTTCTTCTGTGTATTCTTGCCAACTCTTCTTAATATCTTCTGCTTCTGTTAGGTCCATACTATTTCTGTCCTTTATTGAGGCCATCTTTTCATGAAATATTCCCTTGGTGTCTGTGATTTGCTTGAAGAGATCCCTAGTCTTTCCCATTCTATTGTTTTCCTCTATTTGTTTGCATTGATCACTGAGGAATGCTTTCTTATCGCTCCTTGCTATTCTTTGGAACTCTGCATTCAATTGGGTATATTTTTCCTTTTCTCCTTTGCCTTTCATGTCTCTTCTTTTCTCAGCTAGTTGTAAGGACTCCTCAGATAGCCAGTTTGCATTTCTGTTTCTTGAGAATGATCTTGATCACTGCCTTCTGTACAATGTCATTGCTGCTGCTGCTGCTAAGTCACTTCAGTCGTGTCCGACTCTGTGTGACCCCATAGACGGCAGTCCACCAGGTTCCCCCCATCCCTGGGATTCTCCAGGCAAGAAAACTGGAGTGGGTTGCCATTTCCTTCTCCAATGCATGAAAGTGAAAAGTGAAAGTGAAGTCACTCGGTCGTGTCCGACTCTTAGCGACTCCATGGACTGCAGCCTACCAGACTCCTCTGTCCATGGGATTTTCCAGGCAAGAGTACTGGAGTGGGGTGCCATTGCCTTCATTAACTTCCATAATTCTTTGGGCACTCTATCAGATCTAATCCCTTGTATCTATTTGAATGCTTGAATGGTTCTCTGGAGACCTACAAGTCCTTCTGAACTAACACCCCCAAAAGATATTCTTTTCATTATAGAAGACTGGAAAGCAAAGTAGGAAGTCAAGAGATACCTAGACTAACAGGCAAATTTGGCCTTGGAGCACAGAATGAACCAGGGCAAAAGCTAATAAGGTTTTGCCAAGTGAACACACTGGTCATAGCAAACACCCTCTTCCAACAATACAAGAGAAGACTCTACACATAGACATCACCAGATGGTCAATCCTGAAATCAGATTGATTATATTCTTTGCAGCCACAGATGGAGAAACTCTGTACAGTCAGCAAAAACAAGATCAGGAGTTGACTGTGGCTCAGATCGTGAACTCCTTATTGCCAAATTCAGACTTAAATTGAAGAAAGTAGGAAAAACCACTAGATTATTCAAGTATGACCTAAATCAAATCCCTTACAATTATACAGTGAAAGTGAGAAATAGTTTCAAGTGATTGGATCTGATAGAGTGCCTGAAAAACTATGGATGGAGGTTCATGACATTGTACAGGAGAAGGCTGAGGAGGTGGTAAAATAAAAACTGCTCCATGAAATCATACCAAGATTTGGTCTGCCCAGGTTATTGCAAATTGGGATCTCTAAAGCATTGGGCACTACTTATGATCTCCATTGTGCCTGGAGGCCTCAGTCTTAGGAAAAGTAGAAAGAGCCAACCAATTCTTAAAAGCAGCAATAAAAAATAACCCAGGAGATCTCCTTGTGATGGAAGGAGGCTTTACCAATAGCTTTCCTCTGCACCCATATTGCCCCTAAGGAACAGGTTGGTGTTAGTCCTTAAGAAATGCTATATGGGAGACCGTTTGTTTATGTCAATGACCTCTTTCTGGATCCGGAGGCTCAGACCTTCCGATCTTATACCATGGACATTGGGTAATTCCAACAGGATATACACTTGTGAGGTGTCAACCAGAACCCAAAAGATTCTAAAGAGTCACCACTATATGTTCCAGGAACGCAAGTCCTAATTAAAGTCTGGAAACATGGGTCCGCAAAGGCTCAACTCCAGCCACATGGAAGGGTCCTTACCCTATAATACTTTCTACCCCCCAGCAGTCAAGGTACCAGGGCATGACTCCTGGATTCACTACTCACAAGTTAAGGCACTGAATAAAACAGAAGAGGACACTCAGTACATTGTGAGACCCTGGGAGATCTTACCTACCTATTCAGGACCACAAATGAGTGGCATTGTAATGAACACCCCTAAGATTAAATTTCTGGGGATAAGATTTATCAGGATAGTTCTAAAGAGCCAACACTGTTTGGCAGGGGTTGTACAAAATAGACAGGAGATAGATTTCCTGATCCCTGAACAAGGAGGGACTTGAGCCATCTTGAATGAGACATGTCATTTCTGGGTAAATACCTCCAAAAAATATTCAGATCCAACAGGATCTCAAAGAATGAGCTGGAGAGTGCTTGGGGTGGCTACAGTTTCTCTCTTCTCCTGGTGAGGGGGGATCTGGTGTTGGCTAATGCCCTTACTAATCCCTGTTATTACCCTATCGATGCTGCTTATGATTGTTCCATGTATTATCAATTGTCTAGTCCATTTTGTCTCTGCCCAGGTCAACAGGCTACAACATGCTGTGCTAGTTTAACAAGGATATATACAACTACAGCCGACCGTAGAGAATATCACTCACCCTTAGATGGACACTGCTCTAAGGACTCTGAGGCTTAAGACTAGCAAGAGGGGTATATCCAATGCCCCTTACTGGCCCAGCTCAGCAGGAAGTAGCCAGAGAGACCTCGATGCCCCTATTCCCAAAGAAATGGGCCTCCCATTTCTTGAGAGGGGAATGTTAGGTACTTAGAATAGGAAAAAAAGAGTCCAAAATTCATGGGGTCGCAAAGAGTCGGACACGACTGAGCGACTGAACGGAATGGAACGGAAAAGAGAAAGAAGGGAAAAGCTCTTGAAAATAGAACAAAGGAAGGTCCAAGGACCTGAGTGAGGACCTCAGGTTAAAAAACAAAACAACAACAACAAAGAAAAACAGCCCTCCTGGCTGGCCCAGTTTACATGGCAGGCCCAGGGGGAGGAGAAAAAACATATAAGAAGAGGAGCCAAAATTGAGCTGGGGACTTCTCTTCTCTTCACGTCTTTTGGGTCGGCCTACCCTCCCACCTCCAGGATGTATTTCCCTTTCCTTGCCAATAAAACTGAGCTATAACACTGGTCCATCTGTCGCTTCAAAATTTTGCTTCAGCAAGACAGAACTGAGGAAATTACACACTTCCCCGACAGTTTCGTGGCTGCAGTCACTATTTGCAGTGATTCTGGAGCCCAAGAAAATAAAGTCTGTCACTGTTTTCATTGTTTTCCCATCTATTTGCCATAAAGTGACAAGAACGGATTCCATGATTCCAGTTTTTTGAATGTTGAGTTTTAAGCCAACTTTTTCACTCTCCTTTTTCACTTTCATCAAGAGACTCTTTAGTTCTTTTTCTCTTTCTTCCATAAGGATGGTGTCATCTGCATATCTGAGGTTATTGATATTTCTCCCTGCAATCTTGATTCCAGCTTGTGCTTCATCCAGCCACTCTTTTCACATGATCTACTCTGCATATAAGTTAAATAAACAAGGTGACAACATACAGCCTTGACATACATCTTTCCCGATTTGGAACTAGCCCATTGTTCCATGTCTGGTTCTAACTGTTGCTTCTTGACCTGCACACAGATTTCTCAGGAGGCACGTCAAGTGGTCTAGTATTCCCATTTCTTTAGGAATGTTCCACAGTTTGTTGTGATCCACACAGTCACAGACTTTGGTGTAGTCAATAAAGCAGAAGTAAATGCTTTTCTGGAAATCTCTTGCATTTTCCATGATTCAACGGAAGTTGTCAATTAGATCTCTGGTTACCCTGCCTTTTCTAAATCCAGCTTAAACATCTGGAAGTTTATAGTTCATATACTGTTGAAGCCTGGCTTGGAGGATTTTGAACATCATTTGCTAGCATGTGAGATGAGTGCAATTTTATGGTAGCTTGAACATTTTTTGACATTGCCCTCCTTAGGGATTTGAATGAAAACTGACGTTTTCCGTCCTGTGGCCATTGCTGAGTTTTCCAAATTTGCTGGCATATTGAGTGCAACACTTTCACAGTATCATCTTTTAGGATTTGAAATACTCAACTGGTACTCCATCACCTCCACTAGCTTTGTTTGTAGTGATGCTTCCCTAAGGCCCACTTCACATTCCAGGATGTCTGGCTCTACATGAGTGACCACACCATCATGATTATCTGGGTCACGAAGATCTTTTTTGTATAGTTCTTCTGTGTATTCTTTCCACCTCATCTTAATATCTTCTGCTTCTGTTCAGTCCATACTATTTCTGTCCTTTATTGTGCCCATTTTTGCATGAAATATTCCTTTTGTATCTCTAATTTTCTTGAGATCTCTAGTCTTTCCCATTCTATTGTTTTCCTGTATTTCTTTGCATTGATCACGGAGGAAGGCTTTCTTATCTCTTCTTGCTATTCTAATTTTTTCAATATATTTCCTTTCAAATGTCAGCATTATTTATAAGTCCAAGTTTTTATATTTTTCTAAGTGACTAAAAGTTTTCTCTATGTCACCAGGCATGGTGCACTGTTTAGTCTTATACTTTAGTAGTATCCTTCTCTTTGTTCCTTAGATTCAGGTGTCTCTAGCAGTGACTCATTGACGTAGTTCATTCAAATAAAAGGTTGTCACCGACACTTACTGCTCTTTCCTTCAAGTTAAAAAGAAGAATGTATCTTTCAAAATATCTTAAAAATCTTAATTATTTTCCAAACATGCAGAGAATGAAAAAGACTCTTTCTTAATCAGGGCTCTGCCTGTAGAAATGTGTCATAAGGTGTTGTTGGTCTGGGTAGGTTGAGACAGAGCCCCGATTAGGAAAGAGTCATTCAACCTACTTGGATGAGCAACATCTTATGCTCTTTGATGGCACCTTTCTACGTGCCGAGTATTATCCTTATTTTCTCCAGCTATAACCTGGGGAGAACCTAAGTACTGCAGTATGTGGATGGATGATAAAAGTATGGTTGGTGTATTAAGAGAAAAAAGGAGGCAAGAAGAAGCTTTAAAAAGTATACTATATTGATAATTTAATAAAAACTGATAGAGTCATTTTCAGTTTCAATTTCTTCATAAAAATATTTATCTTAATGGAGGGGAGAAAGTAGTTAAGGACAAAATCTTATTTCTACTTCCAATGTAATAATGCTTATGTACGTCCAATGAGTTAACATTCAAAATCTTCATCACTTTAACTGTTAAAGTTTAATGCATAATCTTACTATTTTTCCATGGTAGTGAGGTAGTATTTTTTATAGTTTTGTTGTGCTCAAGGACACTGTGATGTGGAAACAGGAGTAAATAAACCAGGATCTACCATTCTGGTGTTGTTTTAATTCAGAACATAATGCATATTCCAAAAGATATATAAGAAATATGTTAGAATTTTTTGGAAAAGTATATTACACATACTCAGATGTATGATTAGATTAAGTCATTCTTTTCAAATAAAATAGGAACCAGATTTTACTCTGCTCCAAAAAGACAGATTTTATTTAATAGCTCATTATGTTAGATTTGCTTATTGCTCTAGAAAATGTCATCATTGTACTAGAGTCAGGCAGATAAGCAAAAATTAATTTAAAATCTATCATGTACTGACAAATCATGCCACCACAGGGAAACTTTTAGGAGACAAAAAGAAATATAAGTTTAAATATTGTATTCCATGGCATCAAAATTCAGCAGTAATTTAACAAATATCTCAACAGGGAGTGGGGGTTTATCTGTTAACAGTACAGTAAAAATATGAGAAAATGCAGTGTGTGAGTCACTGCATGAATTAACTGAAGAGAAGGAATCTGACATGAAACAAAAGTAAGAATGGAAGTCTGTGGATCCCAATATATATTCAGTATGACAGTCAAAAAACTGTATCTTTGCAAGTTGCCATTTGAGAGCAGTGAGTACATATGATTATCATTTTATATTAATGAAAAATTGTGAAGTGATTGAATCAATTATAGACTTGGTATAAGTAATTCCCAAAGGTTTTTACACTTTAGGTCTAAGCATAAAAATAAACACTGAGTAGCACATTTCATTCCTACATGATTTTATATAGTCTTAGCATTTTAATTTTATTCATGGAACAGGTATAGGCAGCTAACTTCATATAGTCTACTAATTTCAAGGAGTGCTTTTTTAGTGCTTATTGTCATTTAGATTTAAAAAAATTTGAAAATAGATTTTAAGTGTGCATTTTGGTAAAATATTTAATAAAACATTGACACATTTGTAGGCAGCATGACACTCCTCAGCAAACTACTGACAGCTGGAGAGCTTCATCAACCCAGTTTGTATTCAGCTGTTTCAAATAGCATAAATTCTCCACAAAACTTCATAGATACATTTATCAATTTCTGCAGACTGTGAATTATAAATTCTGTTTAAGACTGTGTTAGGCACACAAACTCAGAAAAAAAAATTGAGCTGACAGTTAAAAACTACTGATTTTGTAATATCTAGAACAGTTGTTAAGCATTTAAACTTAGAGCTAATTTATTCAGTGTGTCAAAGATACCAATTTATGAGGGATAGTTTTTATAATATATAAAATCTTAGTAAAGCCAATTTTATAAATTTTAGAGATCAATAACACATTCTTCATACTATTTGTTGTCTGGCTAAATCATGATAGAATATTATGACATCAATTTTCTGTATTTTTCTCACCAAATTATATACTATTGTGTCAGAGATTGCCTGTTTTTCACTAAAATCCTTTCTCTACACCTTCCGTTGAAAAGGAAAAAGAACTGTGGCTGGATATATTACTGCTCAGCTAAACTATCCTTTCCAGCCTTCCTTATAGTTAGAAATGGTGAATAAATGTTTGCTAATTGAATGTAAACCAAAGTGATATCTGTCACTTCCATGTCTGGATGTTATAAAACCACTGTACTGATTCCGTACTTCCTTTCCTCTCCTTCACAGTGAAACTCAGACATGGTGGTGACCAAATTTCAACCATGCAATAGCAGCATTGCCCTAGGACAGTAGTTGGCAAACTGCTGCTTACAAGTCAAATTCTCCCTTCTGTCGATTAAAAAAAATATATATATATATATATATATATAGTAACATAACCATGTCCATTCATGGCATAGAGTCTATGACTACAATGGCTGGGTTGAGTGGCTGTATCATACACCATATAGCCTGTGAAGCCTAGAATGCTTACACTCTGAGCCTCTACAGAAAATGTTCACAGATCCCTGGACTAGAACATAATGGAAGCAGTCTGTGTTCCTGGATGAGCACAGTGTTTGATCAGGGCTGCACCACTACCTTGGGTCATCACTGCAGGAGTGTTATGGGAAGAGAAACGCACGTTATTATTTCTTTTAAGTCACTTATTATTGTGGAAACAGTGTCAGACTTTATTTTGGGGGGCTCCAAAATCACTGTAGATGGGGATTGCAGCCATGAAATTAAAAGACGCTTACTCCTTGGAAAGAAAGTTATGATCAACCTAGATAGCATATTCAAAAGCAGAGACATTACTTTGCCAACAAGGTCTGTCTAATTAAGGCTATGGTTTTTCCAGTAGTCATGTATGGATGTGAGAGCTGGACTGTGAAGAAAGCTGAGCACCAAAGAATTGATGCTTTTGTACTGTGGTGTTGGAGAAGACTCTTGAGAGTCCCTTGGACTGCAAAGAGATCCAACAAGTCCATCCTAAAGGAGATCAGTCCTGGGTGTTCATTGGTAGGACTGATGTTGAAGCTGAAACTCCAATACTTTGGCCACCTGAAGTGAAGAGCTGATTCATTTGAAAAGACCCTGATGCTGGGAAAGATTAAGGGCAGGAGGAGAAGGGGACAACAGAGGATGAGATGGTTGGATGGCATCACCGACTCAATGGACATGGGTTTGGGTGGACTCCAGGAGTTGGTGATGGACAGGGAGGCCTGGTGTGCTGTGGTTCATGGGGTTGCAAAAAGTTGGATACAACTGAGCGACTGAACTGAACTGAACTGAAAGCAGTCTGGTAAAGGTGCCAACTACCGAGAGACTTTAACACCAGATGACACAGCTTGCACCACGGATATCGTTTGAGATGACATTGGGAGCTACCATTGACAATGATGCTGCCATCTCACATGAAAACCACATGTTGCTTCTTCCACTAATGGCAACATTTTGCTCTAAAGGCATTTTTTCATGGTTCTGCTTCTTTACATCATTAAATACAAGTCAGAAGTAAGAACCTCTGAGGCTAAGCAATTTTTGTGTGTTCTAGTTGAAAGGACATCTAAGGAACTGAATATCTAGTCTTCTTTAGTTTCATATTATTAGAGTCAAATTCTATATTTGTTTGTATAGAGAATTTCCCAAAGAAAAGAGATCATATTTTGGGAAGTTGAAAAGAAAAAAATATCCAACTTGGGCTTCACAGTGTCAATATAAACCTTTTCCCCTATCATTTCTCTCTCCTCTACTGTGTTCCCACCAATGTAATCCAATTATCTTCAAGCAATACAAAGTACATCTCAAGGCTCATTAATTCCACATTTATCTCCTACCTAAATACATCTGGGTGATGACTATTCTTTCTTTGGTTCTCCAGACTCAGAAACTAAGCCAAAAAAGGAAAAGAAAAAAGAAATTTCATTCCATAGATAAATAGATATGACCTATATCTATCATATAAGATAAAATATACATCAGAATAATATATGTGTATTATTCCTATTTCTGTATTAGATTGAGGCTTCCCTGGCAGCTTAGATGGTTAAAAAAAAAAAAAAATCCTGTACTGTGCAAGACCCAGGTTTGATTCCTGGGTCTGGAAGATCCTCTGGAGAAGGAAATGGCAAACCGCTCCAATATTCTGGCCTGGAGAATCCTAGAAGCCCACAGAGGAGTCTGGTAGGCTACAGTCCACAGGGTCACAAAGACACAACTGAATGACTAACCCTTTTACTTTCAGTATGTATATAATCCATCCATGTGATATATATGTCAATACAGTAGGTTATATATGATACATACATATACATGTTATGCAATAGGAAGAGATGTTGGTATAGCACACAGCTCTCAGTTCTCACTTCACTTCTCTAATGATAGTAGGGTAAGGCTTCACAAATGATGTCATTCTTCTGTTATTTATTCTTTTTTCTTTTACTTTATCTTCAACTATTTCTTCCACACCATTTCCTTACATCTTATCATTGATTTCCTCTATATTATATCAAGCAATATCTAGGACTTTAAGTCTATCATGATTTTGTCACTATTGAATCAAAGTTTCAGTCAATCATTAAAGCAAACAGCTTCTAAAGCAGCCCGGTCTACTAAAACTTTGTGCAATGAAAGAAAAATGTTATTATCTGGGAAACCTGTAAAATAAAAGAAAAATAAAATATTAGTGGCATCTAGAAAATCAAATAATATCAGAGACTTATGGTATAATACTCAATATGGCCCAGACAAAAATAATAATTACTCAACATTAAAAAACAGAGAACTCTGCTCAATATTCTGTAGCAAACTAAATGGGAAAAGAATTTGAAAAAGAATAAATACATATGTATGTATAACTGAATCACTTTGCTGTACACCTGAAACTAACATAACATTGTTAATCAACTATAAAATAAAACAAGTTTTAAGAAATTTTTTTAAAAATAAAACTGCAGCATGTACAGGAAAATTGAAGAGGTCAAATCCTATGTGTGGATTTTCAAGTCCAACCCTAGTCAGTTACAAAGCCTTTATCTGGAAAGCCTCACTGGAGAAAACTGCCCTCCCTACATCAGACTTTGTGCATAGTGAGTGCACTGAAGTCTCTGAAAGGAATTGCAATCAAAGACTCAGGAGCTGACAGCCCATATGCATGGCCTTGCACATAGCTGCATTCAGAACCCACGTGCTCCCGTATTGAGACCTCCTTATGACTATATTGAAGGTAAAGGAGTCCTGAGCAAAGGCCTACCTTCAGTGCCTCTGCCAAGGCCTCCTGATCTGAAGGAGAAAGTAGAAGCTTTGAAAATACCTTCCGCTCTGGCTCAACACTTTTCCACTCCTGGCCTTTCTCCTCTTCCTTTTCTCAGGTCTATAAAAGAGCACAAGACTTTGTCTGGGACTCCCTCAGCAGGGAGAGAATCCTTGTGTCTGAGCTGGTCCATCTGCCCCTCACCCAGTGCAGTTCTGTGTGGGGAAATGTGACACTAGGAGAACCAGTTTGGCCTCTTTGTTTACTCCTTAGCAGGGACTTCCTTGGTGGCTCAAATGGTAAAGTGTCTGCCTACAATGTGGGAGACCGAGTTCGATCCCTGGGTTGGGAAGATTCTCTGGAGAAGGAAATGGCAACTCAGTCCAGTACCCTTGCCTGGAAAATCGCATGGATGGAGGAGCCGGGTAGTCTACAATCCATGGGGTTTTAAAGAATTGGACACGACTGAGAGACTAAACTTTAGCAGTAAGTGATTGAAGGCTTGGATGTTACCTTCACTGTGCTTGAAATGCTTCTGTGAGGCAAGTCTTCTAGTTTTACTCTTAACTTTATAATTCACCCATTAGTGCGCTGAGATCCTGACCATAGCTGTGTGTAGAAGGGAGATGTTTGGAAGACGAAAAATTGGCATTTCCTCACATGTAATTTGCTTACATTAAGTTATTGCACACACTTCAAGAACACAAGCACTATCCCTGAGTAATAAGGAACCAGCTCTTCGGGTGACATCCCCCATGGGTTTGAGAAGATGAATTACCAAGAGCTCCCTTCCAGTTCTTAGTAACCCCCTTTATTTTATTAAATAACCTCAATCTCATTGCTAAAGCCTGTGAGATAGTAAATCCTACTAACAATTACAAATTGGCAAGCAACCAATTCAGACCTTGCATATGAATTTTGGCAGCTCTGGCCTTATGGCTGCAAATTAAAAGAGTTATAGGAAGTCCTTGGATTCAGTATACTTTGAGATTAAAGTATAAGTTTTGAGCTTATCTTTCTCATTATTCTGGTTATTTATAAGGATTAGAGGAATTCAATCTACCTCCAATACTTATATTTTTCTCCTCTAAAAAAGGGATGATGTGTTGTTTTACTATCTGTTTTAATCAGCTTCTACTTAATTTTTCTGTTTTTTCTTAATGTGTCCTTCAATTCCAGATGATCACAATTATTATTTGTTTTACAACTGTATGCTATATGCTGCCAAATTCTGATTATGCAATACCTGTTGGATTTTCAATTGCTCTCAGCTCCAACTGGGGCCAGATAATCAGTATCATATTACCATATTAAAAAAAAAAAATGTCTGTCTGCAACCAACAAGTATTTCTGGTACCTGAATCTCTATATCTGCTTTGGTAATGTCAAGGAAGACAAGCTAATTCTGATTTGAAGCAGGAAAAAGAAATTCAATGAATGTGTGGCAAATCTGGAGAAGTAGGCTGCCTTATTTTCTAGACTTGGGAAGAATTTTGGAAAATATGTCCTAAATACCTAAAGATGTACAGAATAAAGATAAAGGTACTGGAGAAGTGAACAAATATTTTAAAAGATATCTACATGTGAATTTGATCAAAATTGCAATTTTGATTAAAGTCAAGGAGGTAATTCAGTACAGATTTCTCTACTGCTGACTATTTCATGATAAAAGGACAAATATACACAGTTTTGGGATATTTTACTTTGTAATGCTTTTTAATCAGTTTAATCTTTTTATATTTTCACCATTTAATATTTCATTTTGTATAGGCAGTTTTTATAAAGCTTTTTTATTTAAGAAAATTTAATGAGGTGAAGGAGTATTTGTGCCAAGAGGTGCGAGGGAAAGGTCCCAAGAAGGACTTTCAAATTTTAAATATTGCTGATACTTGATTATAAATTACTTGTTATTATAACAAGTCTTACACTTGTATGGTATATTTCACATTCACGAATGATTACAGTAAAACCCCAATTACTATAAGAGAAAAAGTAGAAATGTAAAGGGTATAAGCTCTACAGTGAAAGGCAAAGTATTCTTGGTCTTAAGATATTAGGATACTTCGTAAACAAAATTATTCTTAGGCTGGAGCTTGTAGTTAGAGAAGGCTGTAGTTAAGGATATTGATTACGGAAGCTTATTGTTTGGACACAAATACTTGTTCTGCCACCATTATGAACTAAAAGTTTGTGTTCACCTCAAATTTATAGTTGAGATTCTCACTCCAGGTATTATAGTTATTAGGAGGTGTGGCCTTTGGAAGGTGATTATTGTTGTTGTTTAGTCACTAAATTATGTCTGACTCTTTTGTGACCCCATGGACTGTAGCCCGCCAGGCTCCTCTGCCCATGGGATTCTCTAGGCAAGAATACTAGAGTGGGTTGTCATTTCCTTCTCCAGGGAATCTGCCTGACCCAGGGATTGAACCCATGTCTCCTAGGTTGGCAGGAGGATTATTTATCAGTGATTAGCGTCTCTTTGGAGAAGGCGATGGCACCCCACTCCAGTACTCTTGCCTGGAAAATCCCATGGATGGAGGTGCCTGCTGGGCTGCAGTCCATGGGGTCGCGAAGAGTCGGACACGACTGAGCGATTGACATTCACTTTTCACTTTCATGGCTTCCCTGGTGGCTCAGACGGTAAAGCATCTGCCTACAATGCCAGAGACCTGGATTCAATCCCTCGGTTGGGAAGATCCCCTGAAGAAGGAAATGGCACCCCACTCCAGTATTCTTGCCTGGAAAATCCCATGGATGGAGGAATCTGGTAGGCTACAGTCCACGGGGTCCCAAAGAGTCGGACATGACTACTATTGAGTGACTTTCACTTACATGCACTGGAGAAGGAAATGGCAACCCACTCCAGTGTTCTTGCCTGGAGAATCCCAGGGACGGGGAGCCCGGTGGGCTCCCGTCTATGGGGTCGCACAGAGTCGGACACGACTGAAGTGACTTAGCAGCAGTAGCAGCAGCGTCTCTTTGGAGAAGGCAATGGCAACCCACTCCAGTACTCTTGCCTGGAAAATCTCACGGACGGAGGAGCCTGGTGAGCTGCAGTCCATCGGGTCGCTAAGGGTCGGACACGACTGAGCGACTTCACTTTCACTTTCATGCAGTGGAGAAGGAAATGTCAATCCACTCTAGTGTTTTTGCCTGGAAAATCCCAGGGATGGAGGAGCCTGGTGGGCTGCCGTCTATGGGGTCGCACAGAGTCAGACACGACTGAAGCGACTAGCAGCAGCGTCTCTTTAAAAGAAATCCCAAAGAGCTTGCTTTTCCATGTTGAGGACACAAGGAGACAGAATCTGTCTGGTGAGATCTTGAGCTTGCCAGTCTCCAAAACTGTGTGAAATAAATGTTTAAACCACTTAGGCAATTTTTTTTTTTTTTTTTTAGAAACCCAAGTGGATTAACACAGACACTAACCAGCTGTCATTTAACTTCACTGTGCCTCGGTTTTCCCATCTATAAAATTAAGGTGGTGGTGATAACTATTTTATTAGGTTCTTTGAGGATTAATGACTTAACAAACATAAAGCTCTTAGAGCACTGCCTGGAACATAGTAAGGGGAAAATAGTTATGATGATGAAATTGAAGACGAACTTGTATTAATATATTGCCATGGAAACAATGAGGAAGGGATACCATATCATAGTCCAGGATAAAAAGGCCAATTCAGAGAGTAAGAATCATGGAATCATTGCTCTTTTGCTGTGAAGATGTGCAGCAAGTTAATTGTAAAAGAACTGGGAAATACAGCGAATACACGGAGGATGTTAACAATCATGAGAATGTTTTATAGGTACAATGGGAAGCCAGCAAAGGCCCTCAGGCATGGAAATTGCAAAGTGTTTACTTGGGACTGTAGATATTTATAGAAAATTTTAGCATATATAGTAATAATAAAATAAATGTTTTTCCAGTCACAGAATTTAAACATAAGAAAAGCTGATTATTATTTGCATATACAAAATTGTCCAAAGTATAGGTTACTTTGCAAATTTAACCATAGAGTCACAAATAGGAGTAAACTGTAAACTAATTTTATTAGTATTAAAATATCTAGCTGAGAAAGAAGTAATCACACTTTCTCACAATACAAAATACAAAATGCCAATATAAATAAATAAATAAGAAACACATGCATATAATGTGTAACATCCTATATTTAAAACATAGCATTTCAAAGGACATGAAAGATCTAGCATTTAGGAGATTCCAATATAAAGACAAGAAGATATTACAAGTGGTTATTGAGACAAATATAGAAAAACACCTTAGAAAAAACTACAATTTTTTAGCAATAGATATTCTAAGATCCTCCGATTAAACCTTAAAGACTGTTTATTTCTTGAATGTAATTTTAAAATTAATAATTGAATGTTTTTCCATATCCTGAAGGAAGACAAGGTCCACATTAACCATAGTCAATACACACATCTATTATTTATTAGGCATATTGGATGTTCCAATCACTTGGCAGCCTTCAGGCATATTTCTAACAGAAAGGGTACTATAGAGTTTCAAAACAGTCTTAATTTGCAGATTTAAGTATAGAAATGCAAAGGCTAACTTGCCTGAAAACACAACGTTTTTATTTACAGATGCATCTAATAACACTGAAAATGCAACTTACAAAAATACATTTATTTCTGTGTTATTCTTTTTCATATAGCCACATTTAAAAATAAGCTCGGAAAAATTCAACGACCGATTACATCCTGAATGTCACTCACCTGGGAAAGCTGAAAGTTAAAGGTCTTCAGGGTAAATGTCAAGTGAATGTGCTTGGAACGTAGCCCATATCTGATTAGCAAAGCTGTTTTCAGCATATTCAATTGCTAGGCATGTATAATTTGCCCTATGTTCCTGAAACATAATGGGAGAAAATAAGGTACTCTGCTAAATCTGGGCAATTAAGGCAATGGGGGTGAGGATTCAATTTCAATTAAAAAAACATCTATTGAATATCTAAAACTGTCAAATAAATGTGCTAAATTTTGTCAATTTTTTTTTAAATAAGCTTGAAGCTACTTCAGCTCTCTATGTAAATATTTAAAATTTTTCACATATATTGACTATATTTATGGTCAGATGCTTAACATAACTGAATTAGATACAATTATTTATTGATATACATCTTTCTCTATGACTGGATTTTAAAATTACCTGCCAGTGAGGTCAGATATTACATGTTTAGGGACTTACATGTTTCTGTTTGCTTGTGCAGTATAATATATATAAAGTAGATACTAAAATAATTCTTAATTAATTATAGATAGAGTAATATATTTCTGATTTTTGCTTCCAAGTATGAAACATCACTTGCACAATAAAAAAATCTCAAAAAAGAACCTAGTAATTTTTCTGGACTCAGAAAAGGAGAATAAGATTTGGATGTATTAAATAGTTGTCTATTAATAAGCTTTTCAAGGAACTCAGGTGAGGCGTACAAATAAGATTGCTGTTGTTGAAAAGTGACATTATTAATTTGGCTGAGAAAATTTGATAAACTTGAATTAAGCAGTAAATGACTCTCCCACTGATAGTGATAATGAGAAATGCTAACTCGAGAAGTTGAGATTAAACTCATCCTATGCTATATTGCTGAATGATTTTTGATGCATTATCTTGGGGACATCTTACAAATGTAAAGAAACTGCTGTCACTTCATAGAAATACTGTGTGGAGGGCGATCTAGCTATCTCTTCAGAATTAGTCTAAACTGTGAATCACAAATGGTAATCTTATCCTTGACATTAAACTCTCCAATTAATGCTATTCAGTTTTATAACTTCTCAAAAATCTAGTGAATTTGTATTCTGATACTTATGGCTCAAGAAAAGAAAATAGAATAATGCACAAAATGTGCTTAGTATGGCCATAATCTCTTTTGATACCAAAACAATTTTATTATTTTTTGTAAGAGAAACTATTCTTAAACAAATTTGTTAGGGTGCTTCACAAATATCTTTTTTTAAAATCAGTTTTTCTGTAGAAAAAGAAAAGGAAGGGAAAGAAGAAGAAATGTATATACAAGTAGCATTTCTAAAACTTCATTTTTCAGTGTCCACTGAAAAACTGGCTCTTGCCCTGAAGTCATGGTTGGGCTCATGAGTATATATGCCCATCTTGCCACAGAAAACATACCGTAAAATGTAAAGACACACTTTATACTCTATAGTACTTTCTTCCTTTTCTCCCTACTTTAGAGAAAGTAAATTTAATTTGGGCAGTCTTCTATTTTCCCTAAACAAAAACATATTTTTAAAATAAAATATATTCAAAAATTTAAATTTTCTTTAAGCATGCTCCCATACCTATGACTGTTTGTTAGTAGTTTCTTTGTGATTATAGAAGCCACTTCCCAAGGGTAAATGAGAACAGCTACCCCTAATGTAGAACAGAATACATTTGTTTGACTACCTGTAATATCTAATAAGTAAAACTTCCTACAGTATATACAAAAACTGGCAACCAAGAATCTCCATAGGAGAAATACTATGCTAAATATAATGAGTATGATCAGTTGATAAGTGGAGAATAATCTAATTCCACCTCAGCAAGCCCATTCATGACTCTTTTCAGGTCTCAGAGATAATAATTGTGAATTAATTCTGCCAAGATTCTAGCACTTGATAGGAAGAACTATTCAGTTTTACCTAGGAAGACATAGACATAGAAATATTGATTTTTAAAAAGAATTATTCAACGACTAAGAAAAATAAATTGAGTAATAGCCCTGTATTCATATTTCTAAATAGAATAACAGGTTTTTGAAAGCAAGAAGGAACCCCATAAATTATCCTACCTTTTTCCAAAGAGTAGACTGGGCATTTTCACAAATAAGTGATTTTACAAAGATAAAAATAGCCTAATTTCTTATTAAAAGAGATTTTAAAAAAAAGAAAATTTACCAGAAAGAATTCATAAATTTGTTTTCATGACATTTGGGTTTTGCTTACATGATAATATGCTTTCATATATAATGAAATCATATTCATGGTGTATGATTTACACAATCCTGTATAAAAAAATCATACTTATATCATTGAAAAATTAAAGAAATGTGCATCTCTCCTTTTTTCTCTATAGAAGTAAACAATTTATTCATCATTTTCAGTTATTAAATTGAGGTTGATTCTTGCACAATTAACATTTTCTAGAGTTCTATTAAATTTTCTATGACCTGGGTAATGTGTAAAGGGAATTTTCTAGACCATTGATCTCCTAACTTTATAATTGTTTAAAATTAGCTTACATTTATGGAGAAGGAAATGGCAACCCACTCCAGTGTTCTTGCTTGGAGAATCCCAGGGCAGGGGAGCCTGGTGGGCTGCCGTCTCGGGTCGCACAGAGTCGGACACGACTGAAGCGACTTAGCAGCAGCAGCAGCAGCAAGTAAATGTTTAGTTAATTATTTATACAATTATCTATTATTATATAGACATATGATATATATTGGGGCTTCCCAGGTGGTACTAGTGGCAAAGAATCCACCTGCCAATGCAGATGACACAAGAGACACAGATTTGATCCCTGGGTCAGGAGATCCCCTAGAGAAGGGCATGGCAATCTACTCCAGTATGCTTGCCTGAAGAATCCCATGGATAGAGGAGCCTGACGGGATATAGTCTATGGGGTCACAAAGAGTCAGATATGACTAACGCAACTTAGCATGCATGATATACATATTACATGCAGATAATAATTGAAAGAATAGCCAGATGAGACAAAATAAATGTGATAAAAGCTCTAATATATTCTTCTCACACTAATGTTGAAACTCCTCTTGGATATACATGTTTTAGAGTCAATAGGCCTTGAATATTCATGCACTTAAGGAAATACTTAAATTCATTTAAATCACACTATTATCTTTTTTGAGGGGGTTCATTTTCTGTAATTAATGATGCCATCCTATGAAGAAATCAGATTTCAAAATATAGACATCATTATTGTTCACCTTCAGATATCACCAATTCTCTATAAATCTTAAGTTACTCAGTCCCAAAACTAGTAGCAATATTCTAAGTAGTATTCTACTTAGCATGGTTAGAGTAGTTAGAGTAGTGGTCAGAGTGGATTACAAAATTAAAATAGATATCAATTTTATTTTGAGAATCAAAATTCTTAGCTTCTTAACAGATATACATAGCTGAAATATATGTAACACAAGCTCTTCTTAAGAGCTTAACAAGCTCTTTTTTTTTTTTTTCTCCCACGCTGTTATTCATTAACAATCACAATTGGAAAAGACTCTGATGCTGAGAGGGATTGGGGACAGGAGGAGAAGGGAATGACAGAAGATGAGATGGCTGGATGGCATCACTGACTCGATGACGTGAGTTTGAGTGAATTCCGGGAGTTGGTGATGGACAGGGAGGCCTGGCGTGCTGCGATTCATGGGGTCGCAAAGAGTCAGACATGACTGAGCGACTGAACTGAACTGAATGGAAAAACAATCACATAATGGAAATAGTGTTAATATTCTTTTATATTCACAATGAACTATATATATATATATATATATATTCACTTTTTGAAACTTGGGATAAAGTTTTTAGTGGTTAAATGTGAATGACATCTCTAATTCTTAACCAGATATTTATTATTATACTGGTGGTTGGAATCTCCTTGTATTAGAGAGTTAGAATGAGGAGGGGTAATCTGAAAATATATATCCTCTGAAAAGCAATTCAGAATCCATTCTCCAGAGAAAGAGGGAGGGAAATTGTAGACAGATGCAAAAGACCTTCCCCTGAGGACCAACAGTGCATATAGAGGTAAAGGAAAAGCAGAGTGAACAGTATTCCCAAGTGTTGGTTCTCCGTCCACTCAATGTACCTTAAACAATTTACATTACATGGATATTATTTATTTATATATATGTTATATCAAGTACATATGCTGTGTTTTGAAATCAAAGTACTTTACTGACCAGAATTCTAGGCCATATGGATTGACATTTTTCTGATGAACGCGTCTGTGCTTTTATGTTGTTTTGATTTTGTTTTTTGTTTTTATTTTTTAGTTAAGAATATAGGATGCCAATCTTCTGCTATTACTTTAAAATATATCTAAATAGCATTTCTAACCTGTAACTCAAAATTGTTAGTGTTGATAATCATTAATTAGCAGAGCCTGAGGACAAGGGAAGAGCAAAGCAAATATTAGTCAACACATTGTCAGTTCAGTTCAGTAGCTCAGTCGTGTCCGACTCTACGACCTCATGAATTGCAGCACGCCAGGCCTCCCTGTCCATCACCAACTCCCGGAGTTCACTCAGACTCACGTCCATTGAGTCCGTGATGCCATCTAGCCATCTCATCCTTGGTCGCCCCCTTCTCCCTCCTGCCCCCATCCCTCCCAGCTTCAGAGTCTTTTCCAATGAGTCAACTCTTCGCATGAGGTGGCCAAAGTACTGGAGCTTCAGCTTCAGCATCATTCCTTCCAAAGAAATCCCAGGGCCGATCTCCTTCAGAATGGACTGGTTGGATCTCCTTGCAGTCCAAGGGACTCAGTTCAAAAGCATCAATTCTTTGGCGCTCAGCCCTCTTTACATTGTATAGACGTGTAAACCAGGCCGAAGTGTAACTGTTGATGATCACTATCAATTCTCATTCATAAAAAGCTATATATTTCTGATTTCCAAACCTGTAAATTTAAAGGGTAATGAGGGAAAAATTAAGATCAAAGTTTCAAGCAAATTAACAGGTAAATACTCTTTTTTTTTTTTTTGCCACACATTGACATGAATCAGCCACAGGTATACATGTGTTCCCCATCTTGAACCCCCCTCCCACCTCCCTCTCCATCCCATCCCTCAGGGTCATCCCAGTGCACCAGCCCTGAGCACCCTGTCTCATGCATTGAACCTGGACTGGAGATCTGTTTCACATATGGTAATACACATCTTTCAATGCCATTGTCCCAAATCACCCCACCCTCGCCCTCTCCCACAGAGTCCAAAAGACTGTTCTATACATCTGTGCCTCTTTTCTGTCTCACATACAAGGTAACAGGAAAATAGTCTAAAATTGACCCACTTACTGCTGTCCTCAATGTGTGCTCAGGATTTAATAATGAAAAATCCATCATTTAATAATTAACCTCTCCCCAGGCTTTGCTTATAGTTCAGTTGGTAAAGAATCCCCCTGCAATGCAGGAGACCCTGGTTCAAATCCTGGGTCAGGAAGATCTGCTGGAGAAAGGATAGGCTACCCGCTCCAGTATTCTTGGGCTTCCCTAGTGGCTCAGTTGGTAAACAATGCACCTGCAGTGTGGGAGACCTGGGTTCGATCCCCTGGAGAAGGGAAAGGCTACCCACTCCAGTATTCTGGCCTAAAGATTTTCATGGACCATATATAGTCCATGGGGTCACAAGAGTCGGTCACAACTTTCACTTTCATTTTCAACCTCTCCTCAAATGACTTTGTCTAGTGTTGTTTCCCATTATTGCTTTTCAATAAAGAATGAAATATTGAGCAGTCTGTATAGTCAAGGCTATAGTCTTCCCAGTTGTCACCTACAGCTGTGAGAGCTGGATCATAAAGAAGGCAGAATAACAAAGAATTGATGCCTTCAAAGTGTGGTGCTGTACAAGACTCCTGAAAGTCCCTTGGAGAGCAAGGAGATCAAACCAGTCAATCTTAAGGGAGATCAAGCCTGAATATTCACTGGAAGGATTGATGACGAAGCTGAAGCTCCAGTATTTTGGTCATCTGATGTGGATACACAGCTCATTGGAAAAGTCCCCGATGCTGGTAAGGATTGAGGGCAGAAGGAGAAGAGGGCATCAAAGGATGAGAAGACTGGATGGCATCACCGATGCAATGAATATGAACTTGGCAAACTCCAACTCCAGGAGATGGTGAAGGACAGGGAGGCCTGGGTGCTGCAGTCCGTGGGGTCATAAAGAGTCTGACACAACTGGGTGGCTGAACAACAACTGAATGAAATACAAAATATGTGTTTAACTGTTGCATATAGCATGTTAGTATGCAAGGATCATAGGAGTACTAAATGTCAGTACATGGAAGATCCTTGGGATGAAATAATTGTGCAAAGTGGCTGCATAGAAGTGGACAAATGATGCAATGGCAGAAACTATTTCTTTTCATGGCTATCTTGGATTTAGTTAAGAAAATGTCTCTTGAAATATTTAAGAATGTGTGTATGAATCAAGTGTAAAAGCAAATAGAAAGGTGAATGACTGTAAGGTAAGTGGAAGTCATTGTTAGGTCTTTATTTTCATTCCAATTTTATAAAGTATAAATTGTGAAATTAATTACAAGTTAGAATTTTACATACATGGGAAGCATATTTTAAAATTCAGTTCTGCAATCTTCTTTCTATTGTTGTACTTGACAAAGCATGTGGAAGGATAATTACAATTTATACTAATAATCTATTAACAATTTCCTCCTCTCACATCCTTGTGACTCCCACCCACCAGTATCATAATAAATTTTTGTTTTATATGGAAATTATAAAAATCACACAATTTTTGTGTATATATCACAGTTATATTTTAAAACTAGAATTGTATATAGTATTATCTTATTTGATACTCAAAATTCAAAGAAAAGTGAGACAGCTATTTTTTTTTTCCATACTGAATAGTGCAGCTGAGAATTTTTTGTGTTGACGTGATGTCTTCACATAAGTTTGTAGATTCTGAACTTGATACTTGATTATTTGATTCTTAACTCCAATATTTGAATTCAAGTATAAATAGATTTTATGTAAACTCTTCCCATTTTCTCATAAAATGAAACGCAGAGCCCTTGTTCTCGTTCACCCACACGCGGCTCCAAATTGAAATCAATAAATACTTGCATACCGTTGGTTTGTTTAAAATGAAAATGTGAAAAATCTTTATTTCCTTATTTTCTTATATTAACAGAGAAGAACATATATTATCAAAATAAAAGCTTATTTAAATGCCAAACTCTCTTAATTAAAATGGTCTGCTTTAAACAACCCTCTATAAATCATGTACATTTAGCCATTATGCTTCTGATTTAAACAAACAAAAGGAAACATATTTTTTCTTAATCAAAATACAAGCAATCTGTATGGTATAATGTGGGTAATAATACATAGAAGTTGTGATGTTGTTTTGTTAAGAAGATTATTTATTTATGGGTTGTACTTTTCATTTGCCTCACTTTCTCACAAAAGTGGCATGACAAACACCTGAATAAAAAGGGAGAACAGATTTCAGCATTTGCTGTTGCTGCTATGAGAATGCAAAGGAAAAGTGAATGAGAAGGTGGGGTTAAGAACTGCCTTCCCAGTCCTGAATGTGGCACTGGTTTCTTGTGTGCAGTAATGATTATCCAGAAGCATTTTTGTTTCTCTCACTGTGCTGACAGGAGCACTATGTAAAAATATGCTTTCTTATAAACTACAGTATTCCTCAGTTTAATATCCAAAATATTCAGTCATAGTTAACATGGAAATGTGTTATACAAGAAAATGTGGAGGCTGCTGTGTTTTTATACAAATTTACAATTAACAAATTTAAACAATATTTACATATTGTTTTCTCTTACACTGATTTATTAGTATGAATAATTATAGGAGTTGATGTGAATAGGCATATAAGGAGATTTATAAAATTAAATTATGCCTTTTTCTTACTTAATTTAAAGATCAGATTATATCTGCAAAAATGTTATGATGATTATCAAATTATACATGGGTTAGAAAACAAAAAGTATTTCTAATGATTTAGAACCAATCAAGTCCATAATAATTATGCTGTTAATCACACCTAAGTTATGAAGAATATAGCTTGATTTCCATGAATGCATATGTGCACATTCCAGCCCTGCTTTTTTAGAAAAGGTCAAAGTACTCTTCTAAATGGACCTTTGAGGAACATACTCTATCCTCTTTGATACTTTCCTGTTTCATTCTTAGCATTCATATATCCTTGCATAATCATTTGTGTCATGTGTTCTAAACATTGCACCTTTTATTTTTCTTCATCTGAGTCCTCTGGTTAATCACCAATGGTGATTTATTTAATATTTATTAAATATTTAAAATAGAGTCTTAAGAATTCAATATGATAGTTCAAATGTGTAAACCTAGTCCAGAACATATTGAAATTATTACTGTTCTTGATCTTTGTACTGCAATAGCGGACACTGTTCACTGACTGTTTAACACTCACTTACCATTTGAAATGGCTAAGAACCTTGACTTCACTAGTAGTACCTGTCACATATAACTCAATGCACAGGGTAAATCCTGAATCATCTAAAACAATTATAATGGTTCCATCCTGTGATGTGCATTTTAATCTGTACATTAAGGAGAGAAAATGTGGAATAGAGAAAAAGAGATCTTGATTTGTAATGTGTAATAATTATTTTACTGTAAATATTGTAAACATGGAGTATACTAAGCTAGTATCATGATTTGTCTCTGAATAAGCATTACAGCTTGACATCCACGATCAGCTGTGGTGGTTCAAGCCAACTGATCTCATCTCTCATGCTGAAAATGGTTACATGAGGGAACTTGGTTTTGATGTGATTAGACATATGTCCCAATACCGGCTAATGTGGTTCATCTTAATTACCCTGCAATCCCACACATCTTTCTAAAAACATCCAGAATGAGCTGCTCAATTTTTACCTATCCACATCATTAGAAAAATAGATAGATAGATTAGTCAGTTAGTTCAGTTGCTCAGTCATGTCTGACTTTTTGCAACCCCATGGACTGCAACACGCCAGTCTTCTGTGTCCCTCACGAGCTCCTGGAGCTTGCTCAAACTCATGTGCATTGACTCGGTGATGCCATCGAACCATCTCATCCTCTGTCGTCCTGTTCTCATCCTGCCTTCAATCCCTCCCAGCATCAGACTCTTTTCCAATGATTCACTTCTTCACCTTAGGTGCCCAAAGTATCAGACTTTCAGCTTCAGCATCAGTCTTTCCAATGAATATTCAGGACTGATTTCCTTTAGAATTGACTGGCTTCATCTTCCTGCAGTCAAAGAGATTCTCAAGAGTCTCTCTTGAAGAATTTTCCAATTTGTTGTGATCCACACAGTCAAAGGTTATGGCATAGTCAGTGAAGCAGAAGTACCTGTTTTTCTGGAATACTCTTGCTTTTTCTATGATCTAGTGGATGTTGGCAGTTTGATCTCTAGTTCCTCTGCCTTTTCTAAATCCAGCTTCATCATCTGGAAGTTCTTGATTCATGCACTGCTGAAGTCTAGCTTGAGAATTTTAAGCATTACTTTGCTAGCATGTGAGATGAGGTAGATAGATAGATGAGATAGATAAATAGCTGGAGATTACAGATAAATTTGAATTGAAAACATGCATACTTATAATTGTTGAGCTTCTTTAATTGAGATCTTTTTATATTTACCAAGAGCTATTAATATTTTCTTATGAACTTGATTTTTTATCAACAATACAACTTGTTATTGAAGATTCTTTCATAGTGGCCATCTGATGTTTTAAAAGTCTTAAGTTTAAAAATGTGCTTGATGTTGAACATTTTATTTTATTCACCAAAAGTTTTCATTTGCTTTCGTCTTAAAAAAAAAAAAAAACTGTGAATGTTTGTTTTCTATTTGCTGTTGGGTTCCTGATTTTTATATAAACTTATGCATGTTTGTTATGTAAAAGATACAAGCCCTCCAACATATACAGCAAATATTTTGCCCAATTTATCTACAAAAGGCTGCAATAATTAAACATTACATTATGAAATTAAAAGACGCTTACTCCTTGGAAGGAAAGTTACGACCAATCTAGATAGCATATTGTAAGCCAGAGACATTACTTTGCCAACAAAGGTCCATCTAGTCAAGGCTATGGTTTTTCCAATGGTCATGTATGGATGTGAGAGTTGGACTGTAAAGAAAGCTGAGCACCAAAGAATTGACGTATTGAGATTCTTTGCTGAATGCCAAAGAACTGTGGTGTTGGAGAAGACTCTCAAGAGTCCTGTGGACTGCAAGGAGATCCAGCCAACACTTCCTAAAGGAGATCAGTCCTGGGTGTCCATTGGAAGGACTGATGTGGAAGCTGAAACTCCAATACTTTGGCCACCTCATGCGAAGAGTTGACTCATTGGAAAAGACTCTGATGCTGGGAGAGATTGGGGGCAGGAGGAGAAGGGGACAGCAGAGGATGAGATGGCTGGATGGCATCACTAACTTGATGGACATGAGTTTGGGTGAACTCCAGGAGTTGGTGATAGACAGGGAGGCCTGGTATGCTGCAGTTCATGGGGTCGCAAGGAGTCAGACACGACTGAGAGACTGAACTGAACATTTTTTTCTGCTGGTACTAGCTTTTCTACAATTGCTTCTTTCATCAGAATTCTTCACACTGAAATAATGAAAATAGTCACACGTATTTCTTAATGTTTTATTAACAGTTATTCTTCCAGGGTTTGAATAAATATGCAAAAAAAATTTTTATCCCATGATTTCTACTCATCAAGAGGGAATAGGGAGCTCTGAGAGATGATGTGAGATGCAAGCTTGAAGGAGCATCTGGCATGTCCTCTGAGTCTGTGCTTGTTTTTTTTTTTTTCATTTTGAGTTGTCCTTTGCATCTCATAGCTACCTTGTATTAGCTGTGTCAAATTGTCAATGACAAAATGTTCTTTTTAATTCACTCGTATAGCATCTAGGGGCACTTAGAACTGCATAGAGTATTTGCAATGCATTGGAAATACAAACAAAGCTAGTGGAAGTGATGAAATTCCAGTTGAGCTATTTCAAATCCCAAAAGATGATGCTGTGAAAATGCTGCATTCAATATGCCAAAAAATTTGGAAAAGCAGTGGCCAAAGAACTGGAAAAGGTCAGTTTTCATTCCAATCTCAAAGAAAGGCAATGTCAAAGAATGGTCAAAATATAGCACAATTGCACTCATCTCATATGCTAGTAAAGTAATGCTCAAAATTCTCCAAGCCAGGCTTCAGCAATACATGAACCATGAAATTCCAGATGTTCAAGCTGGTTTTAGAAAAGGCAGAGGAACCAGAGCTCAAATTGCCAACATCTGCTGGAACATCGAAAAGAAAAAGAATTTCAGAAAAAAAACATCTATTTTTGCTTTTTTGACTATGCCAAAGCCTTTGAATGAGTGGATCACAATAAACTGTGAAAAATTCTGAGGAAAAGGAGTATGTCAAGGCTGTATATTGTCACCCTGCTTATTTAACTTATATGCAGAGTACATCATGAGAAACACTGGGCTGGATGATGCACAAGCTGGAATCAAGATTGCCGGGAGAAATATCAGTAACTTCAGTTATGTAGATGACACCATCCTTATGGCAGAAAGTGAAGAACTAAAGAGTCTCTTGATGAAAGTGAAAGAGGAGAGTGAAAAAGTTGGGTTAAAACTCAAAATTCATAAAACTAAGATCATGGTATCTAGTCCCATCACTTCATGGCAATAGATGGGGAAACAGTGGAAACAGTGTCTCACTTTATTTTGGGGGGACTCCTAAATCACCTCAGATGGGAGTGCAGCCATGAAATTAAAAAAATGCTTACTCCCTGGAAGGAAAGTTACAACTAATCTAGACAGCATATTTTAGAGCAGAGACATTGCTTTGCCAAGAAAGGTCCATCTAGTCAAAGCTATGTTTTTTCCAGTAGTTGTGTATGGATGTGAGAGTTGGACTATAAAGAAAACTGAGCACTGAAGAATTGATGGTTTTGAACTGTGGTGTTGGAGAAGACTTTTGAGAATCCCTTGGACTGCAAGAACATCCAACCAGCCCATCCTAAAGATCAGTCCTGTATATTCATTGGAAGGACTGATGTCGAAGCTGAAACTCCAATACTTTGGCCACCTGATGCAAAGAACTGACTCATTTGAAAAGACCCTGATGTTGGGAAAAGTTGAGGGCAGGAGGAGAAGGGGACAATAGAGGATGAAATGGTTAGATGGCATCACTGACTCAATCGACATGAGTTTGGGGAAACTCCAGGGGTTGGTGATGGACAATGAGGCCTGTTGTGCTGCAGTCTATGGGGTCACAAAGAGTCAGACATGACTGAGTGACTGAACTGAACTGACCTGGAAATACATTCCCTCTTCTCTGAAGATTTTATGTAAATTTAATCTTGAATTGTAATTTTAGATGGACAGTCCCCAATAATGATTATTTTCTCCACTGGATGCTGATCTCAAAAACATATATATGTGAAAGGCATATATATGTGTATATATGCACACACATAGATGTGTGTGTGTGTGTGTGTGTGAAAGGCATTATCCTTGCTGTTTCTCTGACTTAGTCAGCATACACCATTTATTCTTAGTATTAGAATTTGGGAGAAAGCCTAAAACCCACTCTGTTAACCTCAGGCTGACTTTGTGCTTTTATATCAAATTAAACCCCCACATCTACTGATTGCACAAAAGCATAATTGGCTAAGCCTGCTGCTTCTCCAATAACAATATCATGGTTATAAGTTCCAAAATAAAATTTCTACCTTCCTCGGCTTTCAGCTGTCTCCATTATTGATCAAATTGCATATTAACACCTCAAATTCCTTCTCTTAGTTTTTCTTTGTGACACATGCACTTAAAAGCCAAGAAAAGGAAAAGGGATCTTCTGTGAATATCTCTATACTTTTCTACACCTACTCTTGGTTTGAAGTAAAAATGTTCATGGTGAAGAACTGCCATAAAAATACAATTAAGTGTATACATTTTAAAAATTTCATAGCTCGTTTGCTTTCATTTTGCACATTGTACCTTTTAAATGTTCTAGCGTCCATGAAGACTTGAGTCCTTCTTCTTATAGAATAAATGAATGTGATTAAAATTATTATATTAAGAGGCTTATTATATAAACAAGCACATGTGTTATTGTTTTCAAATCAGCATATTCATAAAATGGCTACCGCAGACAAGGTTCTCTTTAGTTGACTTACGTCTGTACTTAATCTCTGAACTATGAGTGAAATGTCCATTTGCCCATCATGTATTGTGTTTCTATCTTTGGTTTAAAGAAAATCTCCCCCAACAGTCAATTCTGAGGGGGTAGGTGTACAGTATTTTCCATTTATTCTGAGTCCTGTTGATACTCAGAATCAGTACCTTTGTCACAGTTAACACAGTAATACTTTCTGAGTATTTGCTCTTGTCAGCCACACCGCTGGAAACTGGATCACAGGTGTAGGTAAAAATACTACATGGAGCTCACCTTCACACTATTTGGCACTTTATGCTTTTTTTTTTTTTTTTTGCTTTAGTTTAGTTCACTTCAGTCTCTCAATCATGGCTGACTCTTTGGGACCCCATGTACAGCAGCATGTCAGGCCTCCCTGTTCATTAACAACTTCTGGAGTTTGCTCAAACTCATGTGCTTCGACTCAGTGATGCCATCCAACCATCTTATCCTCTGTCGTCCCCTTTTCCCGCATTCAGTCTTTCCTAGCATCAAGGTCTTTTCCAATGAGTCAGTAATTCACATCAGGTGACCAAAGCATTGGAGCTTCAGCTTCAGTATCAGTCCTTCCAATGAATATTCAGGATTGATTTCTTAAGATTGCTGATTGGATCTCCTTGCAGTCCAAGGAATTCTCAAGAGTCTTCTCCAACTCCACAGTTCAAAAGCGGCAGTTCTTCGGCACTCAGCTTTCTTTATGTTCCAACTTTCACTTCCATACATGACTACTGGAAAAAACATAGCTTTGATTAGACAAATCTTTGTTGGTAAAGTAAGATCTGCTTTTTAATATGCTGTCTAGATTGATCATAGCTTTTCTTCCAAGGAGGAAGTGTCTTTTAATTTCATGACTGCAGTCACCATCTGCAGTGATTTTGGAGCTCAAGAAAAAAAAAAAAAAACTCTGTCACTGTTTTCACTGTTTCCCCATCTATTTGCCATGAAGTGGTGGGACAGAATGCTATGATCTTAGTTTTTTGAATGTTGAGTTTTAAGCCAAATTTTTCACTCTCCTCTTTCACTTTCAACAAGAGGCTCTTTATTTCTTCTTCACTTTCTGTCATAAGGGAGGTATCATCTATGTATCTGAGGTTATTGATATTTCTCCCAGCAGTCTTGATTCCAGCTTATGCTTCATCCAGCCTGCCATTCCAAGTGATGTGCTCTGCATATAATTTTTTTTTGCTTAAATTTATTTATTTATTGGAGGCTAATTACAATATTGTATTAGTTTTGCCATACCTTGACATGAATCTTCCATGGGTGTACATGTGTTCCCCATCCTGAACCCCCCTCCCACCTCTCTCTCCATCCCATCCCTCAGGGTCATTCCAGTGCACCAGTCCCAAGCACCCTGTCTCATGTATCAATCCTGAACTGGTGATCCATTTCACATATGATAATATACATGTTTCAATGTATATTGAAACATGTATATTTTCCCAAATATCCCACCCTCGCCCTCTCCCAAAGAGTCCCAAAGACTGTTCTATACATTTGTGTCTCTTTTGCTGTCTTGCATACAGGGTTATCATTACCATCTTTATAAATTCCATATATATGCAATAGTATACTGTATTGGTGTTTTTCTCTCTGGCTTACTTCACTCTGTATAATAGGCTACATTTCATCCACCTCATTAGAACTGATTCAAATGTATTCTTTTTAATGGCTGAGTAATATTCTATAGTGTATATGTACCACAATTTTCTTATTCATTCATCTGCTGATGGATGTCTAGATTGCTTCCATGTCCTGGCTATTATAAACAGTGTTGTTATGAACATTGAGGTACACGTGTCTCTTTCAATTCTGGTTTCCTTGGTGTGTATGCCCAGCAGTGGGATTACTGGGTCATATGGAAGTTCTATTTCCAGTTTTTTAAGGAATCTCCATACTGTTCTCCATAGTGGTTATACTAGTTTGCATTCCCACCAACAGTATCAGAAGGTTCCCTTCTCACTACACCTTCTCCAGCATTCATTACTTGTAGACTTTTTTTTTCTTTAATTAATTTTTATTTTTTAGTTTGTTTTGCTTTACAATACTGTATTCATTTTGCTACACATTGACATGAATCAGCCACGGGTGTACATGAACTCCCAATCCCGACCCCCACCTCCCCCCTCCCGCCCCACACCCTCTCTCTGGATTATCCCCGTCCATCAGTCCCAAGCATCCTGCATCCTGCATCAAACCTGGCCTGGCGATTCGTTTCACTGATGATATCACACATGTTACACTGCCACTCTGCCATCCCATCCCACCCTCTCCCTCTCCCACATAGTCCAAAAGGCTGTTCTATACATCTGTGTCTGTTTTGCTGTCTTACGTACAGGTTTATCATTACCATCATTCTAAATTCCATATATATGTGTAAGTATACTGTAGTGGTGTTTTCCTTTCTGACTTACTTCACTCTGTATAATCGGCTCCAGCGTCATCCACCTCATTAGAACTGATTCAAATGTATTCTTTTTAATAGCTGAGTAATACTCCATTGTGTATATGTACCACAGCTTTCTTATCCATTCATCTGCTGATGGACATCTAGGTTGCTTCCATGTCCTGGCTATTATAAACAGTGCCGCAATGAACATACTTGTAGACTTTTGGATAGCAGCCATTCTGACTGGTGTGAAATGGTACCTCTATGTGGTTTTGATTTGCATTTCTCTGATAATGAGTGATGTTGAGCATCTTTTCATGTGTTTGTTAGCCATCTGTATGTCTTCTTTGGAGAAATGTCTGTTTAGTTCTTTGGCCCATTTTTTGATTGGGTTGTTTATTTTTCTGGAATTGAGCTACAGGTGTTGCTTGTATATTTTTGAGATTAATTCTTTGTCAGTTGCTTCGTTTGCTATTATTTTCTCCCATTCTGAAAGCTGTCTTTTCACCTTGCTTATAGATTCCTTTGTTGTGCAAAAGCTTTTAATTTTAATTAGGTCCCATTTGTTTATTCTTGCTTTTATTTCCAATATTCTGGGAGGTGGTTCATAGAGGATCCTGCTGTTATGTCGGAGAGTGTTTTGCCTATGTCTTCCTCTAGGAGTTTTATAGTTTCTGGCCTTACATGTAGATCTTTAATCCATTTTGAGTTTATTTTTGTGTATGGTGTTAGAAAGTGTTCTAGTTTCATTTTTTTACAAGTCTTTGACCAGTTTTCCCAGCACCACTTGTTAAAGAGATTGTCTTTAATCCACTGTATATTCTTGCCTCCTTTGTCGAAGATAAGCTGTCCATAGGTGTGTGGATTTATCTCTGGGCTTTCTATTTTGTTCCATTGATCTNTCATTCTTTTACAAGTCTTTGACCAGTTTCCCAGCACCACTTGTTAAAGAGATTGTCTTTTCTCCACTGTATATTCTTGCCTCCTTTGTCAAAGACAAGGTGTCCATAGATGCTTGGATTTATCTCTGAGCTTTCTATTTTGTTCCATTGATTTGTATTTCTGTCTTTGTGCCAGTACCATACTGTCTTGATGACTGTGGCTTTGTAGTAGAGCCTGAAGTCAGGCAGGTTGATTCCTCCAGTTCCATTCTTCTTTCTCAAGATTGCTTTGGCTAGTCAAGATTTTTTGTATTTCCATATAAACTGTGAAATGATTTGATCTAGCTCGGTGAAAAATACCATTGGTAGCTTGATAGGGATTGCATTGAATCTGTAGATTGCTTTGGGTAGTATACTCATTTTCACTATATTGATTCTTCCAATCCATGAACATGGTATATGTCTCCATTTATTAGTGTCCTTTTTGATTTCTTTCACCAGTGTTTTATAGTTTTCTATATATAGGTCTTTTGTTTCTTTAGCTAGATATATTCCTAAGTATTTTATTCTTTTTGTTGCAATGGTGAATGTAACTGTTTCCTTAATTTCTCTTTCTGTTTTCTCATTGTTAGTGTATAAGAATGCAAGAGATTTCTGTGTGTTGATTTTATATCCTGCAACTTTACTATATTCATTATTTAGTTCTAGTAATTTTCTGGTGGAGTCTTTAGGGGTTTTTATGTGAAGGATCATGTCCTCTGCAAACAATGAATGTTTTATTACTTCTTTTCCAATCTGGATTCCTTTTATTTCTTTTTCTTCTCTGATTGCTGTAGCCAAAACTTCCAAAACTGTGTTGAATAGTAGTGGTGAGAGTGGACATCCTTGTCTTGTTCCTGACTTTAGGGTAGATGCTTTCAATTTTTCACCATTAAGGATAATGTTTGCTGTGGGTTTGTCATATATAGCTTTTATTATGTTGATGTATGTTCCTTCTATTCCTACTTTCTGGGGTTTTTTTTAATCATAAATGGATGTTGAATTTTGTCAAAGGCTTTCTCTGCATGTATGAGATGATCATATGGTTTTTATTTTTTAATTTGTTAATGTGGTGAATTACATTGATTGATTTGCAGATATTGAAGAATCCTTGCATCCCTCGGATAAAGCCCACTTGATGGTGATGTATGATTTTTTTTAATACGTTGTTGGACTCTGTTTGCTAGAATTTTGTTAAGGATTTTTGCCTCTATGTTCATCAGTGATATTGGCCTGTAGTTTTAATTTTTTTTGTGGCATCTTTGGTATTAGGGTGATGGTGGCCTCATAGAATGAGTTTGGCAGTTTACCATCCTCTGCAATTTTCTGGAAGATTTTGAGTGGGATAGGTGTTAGCTCTTCTCTAAATTTTTGGTAGAATTCAGCTGTGAAGCCGTCTGGACCTGGGCTTTTGTTCGCTGGAAGGTTTCTGATTACAGTTTCAATTTCTGTGCTTGTGATTGGTCTGTTAAGATTTTACATTTCTTCCTGGTTCAGTTTTGGCAAGTTGTACTTTTCTAAGAATTTGTCCATTTCTTCCAAGTTGTCCTTTTTATTGGTATATAGTTGCTAATAGTAGTCTCTTATGATCCTTTGTATTTCTGTGTTGTCTGTGGTGATCTCTCTATTTTCATTTCTAATTTTGTTGATTTGATTTTTCTCCCTTTGTTTCTTGATGAGTCTGGCTAATGGTTTGTCAATTTTATTTAACTTCTTAAAGAACCAGCTTTTGACTTTGTTGGGTCTTGCTATGGTTTCTTTTGTTTATTTTGCATTTATTTCTGCCCTAATTTTTAAGATTTCTTTCCTTCTACTAACTCTGGGGTTCTTCATTTCTTCCTTTCTAGTTGCTTTAGGTGTAGAGTTAGGTTATTTATTTGACTTTTTTCTTGTTTTTGGGGTAAGCCTGTATTGCTATGAACCTTCCCCTTAGCACTGCTTTTACAGTGTCACATAGGTTTTGGGTTGTTGTGTTTTCATTTTCATTCATTTATATGCATATTTTGATTTCTTTTTTATTTCTTCTGTGATTTGTTGGTTATTCAGCAGTGTGTGTTCAGCCTCCATATGTTGGAATTTTTAATTGTTTTTCTCCTGTAATTGACATCTAATCTTACTGAATGTGATCAGAAAAGATGCTTGGAATGATTTCAATTTTTTTGAATTTACCAAGGCTAAATTTATGACCCAGGATGTATCTGTTCTGAAGATGGTTCCATGTGCACTTGAGAAAAAGGTGAAATTCATTGTTTGGGGGTGAAATGTCCTATAGATATTAATTAGGTCTAACTGGTCTACTGTATCATTTAAAGTTTGTATTTCCTTGTTAATTTTCTGTTTAGTTGATCTATCTATAGGTGTGAGTGTGGTATTAAAGTCTCCCACTATTATTGTGTTATCATTAATATCCCCCTTCATACTTGTTAGCATTTGTCTTACATATTGTGATGCTCCTATGTTGGATGCATATATATTTAAAATTGTTATATCTTCTTCTTGGATTGATCCTTTGATCATTATGTAGTGTCCTTCTTTGTCTTTTTTCAGAGCCTTTGTTATAAAGTCTATTTTATCTGATATGAGTATTGCTACTCCTGCTTTCTTTTGGTCTCTATTTGCATGGATTATCTTTTTCCAGCCCTTCACATTTAGTCTGTATGTGTCCCTTGTTTTGAGGTGGGTCTCTTGTAGACAACATATATAGGCGTCTTTTTTTGTATCCTTTCAGCCAGTATTTGTCTTTTGGTTGGTGCATAACCCATTTACATTTAAGGTAATTATTGATAAGTATGATTCCATTGCCATTTACTTTATTGTTTTGGGTTTGAATTTATGCACCATTTCTGTGTTTCCTGTCTAGAGAAGATCCTTTAGCATTTATTGGAAAGCTGGTTTGGTGGTGCTGAATTCTCTCAGCTTTTCTTGTCTGTAAAGTTTTTGATTTCTCCTTCATATTTGAATGAAATCCTTGCTGGGTACCATAATCTGGGCTGTAGGTTACTTTGTTTCATTGCTTTAAGTATGTCTTGCCGTTCCCTCCTGGCCTGAAGAGTTTCTATTGAAAGATCAGCTGTTTCCTTATGGGAATCCCCTTGTATGTTATTTGTTGTTTATCCCTTGCTGCTTTTAATATTTGTTCTTTGTGTTTGACCTATGTTAATTTGATTAATATGTATCTTGGGGTGTTTTACCTTGGTTTTATCCTGCTTGGGACTCTCTGTGTTTCTTGGACTTGGGTGACTATTTTGTTCACATTTTAGGGATGTTTTCAATTATTTTCTCCTCAAGTATTCTCTCATGGCCTTTCTTTTTGTCTTCTTCTTCTGGGACTCTTATGATTCAAATGTTGAGGTGTTTAACATTGTCCCAGAAGTCTCTGAGGTTTTCCTCATTTCTTTTAATTCTTTTTTTCTTTTTTCCTCTCTTTTTCATTTATTTCTAACTTTCTATCTTCTACCTCACTTATACTATCTTCTGCTTCAGTTATTCTACTGTTGGTTCCCTCCAGAGTGTTCTTGATCTCATTTATTGCATAATTCATTATACATTGATTCTTTTTTATTTCTTCTAGGTCCTTATTAAACATTTCTTGCATCTTCTAATCTTTGTCTCCAGGCTATTTATCTATAACTCCATTTTGTTTTCAAGATTTTGGATCATTTTCACTATCATTATTTGGAATTGTTTATCAGGTAGATTCCCTATCTCCTTTGTTTGGTTTGGTGAGCATTTATCTTGTTCTTTTACCTGCTGTGTATTTTTCTGCCTTTTCATCTTGTTTATATTGCTGTGTTTGGGGTGGCCTTTCCATATTCTGCCAGTTTGTGTTTCCTCTTTATGGTGGAGGTTCCTCACTGGGAGTGGGGTTGGATGTGTGACTTGTCAAGGTTTCCTGGTTAGGGGAGCTTGTGTTGGTGTTCTGGTGGGTAGAGCTGGATTTCTTCCCTCTGGAGTGCAATGAAGTGTCCAGTAATGAGTTTTGAGATGTCAGTGGGTTTGGTGTGACTTTGGGCAGCCTGTATATTGAAGCTCAGGGCTATGTTCCTGTGTCACTAGAGAATTTGTGTGGTATGCATTTCTATGAAACTTGTTGGCCCTGGGTGGTGCTTGGTTTCAGTGTAGGTATGGAGACATTTGATGAGCTCCCATAGATGTTCCCTGGAGTCAGGAGTTCTCTGGTGTTCTCAGGATTTGAACTTAAGCCTCCTGCCTCTGGTTTTCAGTCTTATTCTTACATTATTCTCAAGACTTCTCCATCTATACAGCACTGATAATAAAACATCTGGGTTAATGATGAAAAGTGGAGAACCACAGCGAGGGAAACCCAGAGAGGTACACAGAGTTACATGGAGAAGAGAAGAGGGAGGAGGGAGATAGATGTGACCAGGAGGAGATGAGGAGGAATCAAAAGGAGTGAGAGCAAGCTAGCCAGTAATCACTTCCCTATGTTGGAAAAGACTCTGATGCAGGAGGAGAAGGGGATGACAGAGGATGAGATGGCTGGATGGCATCACCAACTCGATGGACGTGAGTCTGAGTGAATTCTGGGAGTTGGTGATGGACATGGAGGCCTGGCATGCTGCAACTCATAGAGTCACAAAGAGTCGGACATGACTGAGCAACTGAACTGAACTGAACTGATGTGCTCTCCACAGTCTGGAGCCCTCAGAGATGTTCACAGAGTTATACAGAGAAGAGAAGAGGGAGGAAGGAGACAAAGCCTGCTTGCAGTTTGGTAGATGATGCCTCTCTGGGGGCATGATTGCCCCCTTCTGACTCTGGCTGTCCTTGCCTGCCTGTCTCTGGCAAGTATGGGCCAGTACGCAGCCAGCTAGCTCTGCTCAGTCCTTGGTTCTGTGAGCGGGCCTGGCAGTGTTTTAAGTTAGGGCTTTTTGCGGGATAGCTATCCCACAGTCTGGTTTGCTATCTCAGGTTAGTTCCCTCAGATTGCCTCAGGGCATTCAGGCCAGATCCTTACTCTAGCAAAGCAGCCCGTGCCTCCCTGCCCAGCCCCTGCTTGCTAGAGGGGGATGCAAGCATCTGCACTGCTTCTCTGCTGGGAGTTGCCTTAGGCACGTAATCTGTGGGTTCTAATTATTTATTTATTTTTCCTCCCTGTATGTTACCTTTGAGGTTCCAAGTCTCACCATAGATTCGCCAGTGAGAGTGTTTCCTGGTGTTTGGAAACCTCTCTTTTTTAAGACTTCCTTCCCAGGTTGGATCTCCGTCCTTCCTTCTTTTGTCTCTCTTTTTATCTTTTATATTTTTTTCCCTATCTCCTTTCAAAGACAATGGGTTGCTTTTCTGGGTGCCTGCTGTCCTCTGCCAGCATTCAGAAGTTGTTCTGTGGAATTTTCTCAGCGTTAAAATATTCTTTCGATGAATTTGTGGTGGAGAAAGTGGTCTCCCCATTCTATTCCTCCACCATCTTAGGACCGTCCCTCTGCATATAAGTTAAATAAGCAGGGTGACTATATTCAGCCTTGATGTACTCCTTTCCCAATTTGGAACCAGCTTGTGCAACCTTAAACTTGAATTTTTATCTGAGAAGATCCTATGACTGCCCGTTTTTCTTGAATGTTAAAAAGACACCAGAGAGATTGGGGTTCCAACAGCAGAGACAGTATATATTCTTAATTTCCTTAACACACTAACACAGTGCTTAGTTTATAGATAAAGATTCAGTAAGTATTATTAAAGTGAATTGACAGAGATTTGTATATGCTATAAATATTCCAACCTCAGCCCCATAAAAGTACACAAATTTGTGCTGTTCTTTGTAAGAATTTCCTTGGATATCTTTTAAATAAAGCTTTGATGGGTTAGCAGAAGGAAAAAGGTAATCAAACCAGTAAATAGTTTTATGAGAATGGGAAGGGAGGGTGCTGTGAAGAGAAAAGACCAAATAGGAGTGAAATCAAAGGCAAAAAAGTTCAAACCAAAGAATCAAAAACATAGCATTATCAAAATAAATGAGAAAATCTGTTTTAAAACTACAAAAACTGGGTGTATGGAAGAATACCATTCAGACTAATAAACAGGAGGAGTGAGTCCTAACAGAGATTTAATTTCAGAGGAATTATAAATATTACCCTGTACTAGGTTTTGCCTGTTGATCCTGACTCATCTGTCTCTTTCTTTTCCAAGTACCTGTTAACTCAGGATAGATCAAATGAAATAGAAAGAATCAGAAGATTGTTAATTCAAATGTGAAATTTACATTTAGAATATCTTCCAGAGTTCAAGGAAATGTCCATAAGTAAGTCCGTGTTTGTTTCTCCAGTTCACTGCTGTATGTTACTGCACTCAGCTAGCCCTGGAAACAAGCTGGAGATGACTTTGTAGGTGGAGAGAGAAGTAACGAGGGGAAAACTGGAAGAAGTAGGAAAGTGAAGACATGCTATTTCCCATCACCACCAGCAGAAAGGACTTGGGCTCTATTTACTGCATCTTTCATTGAATCTTTTTCTGCCCTGACACTGAACACATGTTATTAGTTTACCTCTAAATGTATTATTCCTTTAATATGAGAACCAAGGTATATAGAAAAAGATTGAGAATAATGATTCTGCTAAGGGCCTTGCTGATATTTTCTGTCTGCCTCCAGCTCTGAAAAGCAATGAATGTTCTTAGAGCCTTAGTAGGCTCTGTTGACAATCATAGTATTTATTCTAAAAGAAGGAAGAAAAATAAACCTGCTAGTTTGTGTGCATGTGTTAAGCTATCTGGAAGCAGGATTTATCTATGGAAAATGTTTGTATCAATATTATTTACAACCCTAGTGGCAGAGGGAAAATATGTGAATGGATATGTTGTATAGCATAGAACATTTGTTATAGGTAATAATACACAGCAAACAATTTCTCCATCAATTTCTATGCTTAATAAAGCTAATAATAGTCTTAGATATTGGATAGCTTATTTGCATCTTTCCTTAAAGGAAACATTAACAGAGATTCCTAAACAATAAAATGCCAATTTTTAACATTAAAATTATATAAATAATAAAACTAGAGATTGTCATACAATATAATTAATTTAAATATATCCAGCTATTTTACTTGCAGATTCCAAAACAAGCCAAACATAAATTCTTTAAATTCTTACCTAGATGACATGTCAAGTAAAATATTTAATCACTCTGGTCCTCACCTCAGTCCACTTGGGAAAAATGAAGTATTTGAGCCAAATTATCTCAAAGACTTCTTCCAGCCCCTGGTGTTTACACCCTTTCTTCATCTTCTACTATTTTTCTGTTGGTTTCCCAAGGTGTCAGGATGCTGTAGTGTAGCAGAATGCCTCTTGGAAAACAGTTAGGAGGGCAAGATGATCCAGCTCTGCCAACTCTAGATCTGTGGGACTGAGCACTACTTAAACTTTTTGTTCCTGATTTGAAAACCAAGCAATTAGTAGAATACCTATCTACTCGTTATGAGAATGAAGGAAATAATACATAAAAAATACTTATCAGAATGTCTGACATTTATTTTGTGTGTGATATGTATTAATTATAGAGTTGTTAACAGAAATTATGGGGCTTAACAGGAAGCCAAAATCAGGTTAGAAGACTGTCAGAAGACATTAATGTTTTGTGAGTTTCAAATTTGTTAATACAATGATGTAATGCTCTACACAAACCTAATTAAAATTTGGAAAGTTCATTTTATGTCAACTATGCAAATAAATATTTCATAAATCTATAAATTTTTGTAGATTTGACTGAATACATATACATACATGTACACACACACAGACACACTCATGGCATACACTATTCCTATGAAGAAGAAATGAAAAAAGTTGAGGTAAGGAGAGTAACAGACTATGAAAAAAAGGTGCAAAATATACCACAAAGAAAGATTTCAAACATTAGTAACAAATGGAAACAAGCATCTAGTAGAAACACTTCTAAAGATAAACAACTCAAAATTAGAAGCAAGTGTTTATCTAAAAAATATACTAAATATGATAATTAAGACAACACTGATATGCTATTTGTATATTTCAACTGAGACAGATCATAAAGTTATAATAACATGTACTACTTAGCATGGATGTAGAGGACAAGAGGGGGAAAAAAAAAACTATCCAAAGATAACAATACAATGTATCACTTATCAAAACAAAGATATGGACAAGTTTAAAAAGAACTAAGCAAAAAACTTAGCTGGGTTTGTGCCAGGAGAATAGTATTGTAATTTCTGAAGTAAATTTAGATAATTTCCATGTCAATTTGATTCTGAACTCTGGATCTGAGAATATATATATATATATCAGTCCAGTTCAGTCGGTCAGTCATGTCTAACTCTTTGCAACCCCATGGACTGCAGCACATCAGGCCTTCCTGTATATCCCCAATTCTTGGAGTTTACTTAAACTCATGTCCATGGAGTGGGTGATGCCATCCAGCCATCTCATCCTCTGTCATCCACTTCTCCTCTGACCATCAATCTTTGCCAGCATCAGAGTCCTTTCAAATGATTTAATTCTTCTGAATCAGGTAGCCAAAGTATTGGAGTTTTAGCTTCAGCATCAGGCCTTTCAATGAATACTCAGGACTGATCCCATTTCGGATGCACTGGTTGGATCTCCTTGCAGTCCAAGGGACTCTCAAGCATCTTCTCCAACACCATAGTTCAAAAGCATCAATTCTTTGGCACTCGGTTTTCTTTACAGTCCAACTCTCACATCCACACATGACCACTGAAAAAAACATAGCCTTGACTAGACGGACCTCTGTTGGGAAAGTAATGTCTCTGCTTTTCAATATGCTATCTAGGTCATACCTTGGTCATAATTTTTCTTCCAAAGAGTAAGCGTCTTTTAATTTCATGGCTGCAGGCACCATCAGCAGTGATTTTCAGTTTAGTTCAGTCGTTCAGTTGTGTCCCATTCTTTGCGACCCCATGAATCGCAGCATGCCAGGCCTCTCTGTACGTCATCAACTCCCAGAATTCCCTCAGACTCGCGTACATTGAGTCAGTGATGCCATCCAGCCATCTCATCCTCGGTCGTCCCCTTCTCCTCCTGCCCCCAATCCCTTCCAGCATCAAAGTCTTTTCCAATGATTTTGGAGCCCCCAAAAATAAAGTCTGACACCGTTTCCACTGTTTCCCCATCTATGTCCCATGAAGTGATGGGACCAGATGCCATGATCTTCATTTTCTGAATGGTGAGCTTTAAGCCAAATTTTTCACTCTCCTCTTTACTTTCAACAAAAGGCTTTTTAGTTCCTCTTCACTCTCTGCCATAAGGGTGGTGTCATCTGCATATCTGAGGTTATTGATATTTCTCCTGGCAATCTTGATTCCAGCTTGGGCTTTTTCCTGCCCAGCGTTTCTCATGATGTACTCTGCATATAAGTTAAATAAGCAGGGTGACAATATACAGCCTTGACGTACTCCTTTTCCTATTTGGAACCAGTCTGCTGTTCCATGTCCACTCCTCACTGCTGCTTCCTGATCTGCATATAGGTTTCTCAAGAGGCAGGTCAGGTGGTCTGGTATTCTCATGTCTTTCAGAATTTTCCAAAGTTTATTGTGATCCACACAGTCAAAGGCTTTGGCATAGTCAATAAAGCAGAAATAGATGTTTTTCTGGAACTCTCTTGCTTTTTCCATGATCCAGCAGATGTTGGTAACTTGATCTCTGGTTCCTCTGCCTTTTCTAAAACGAGCTTGAACATCAGGAAGTTCACAGTTCACATATTGCTGAAGCCTAGCTTGGAGAATTTTGAGCATTACTTTACTAGCGTGTGAGATGAGTGCAATTGTGAGGTAGTTTGAGCATTCTTTGACATTGCCTTTCTTTGGGACTGGAATGAAAACTGACCATTTCCAGTTCTGTGTGCACTGCTGAGTTTCCCAAATTTGCTGGCATATTGAGTGTAGCACTTTCACAGCATCATCTTTCAGGATTAGAAATAGCTCAACTGGAATTCCATCCCATCCACTAGCTTTGTTTTTAGTGATGCTTTCTAAGGCCCACTTGGCTTCACATTCCAGGATGTCTGACTCTTAAGTGAGTGATTATACCATCGTGATTATCTTGGCCTTGAAGATCTTTTTTGTACAGTTCTTCTGTGTATTCTTGCCACTTCTTCTTAATATCTCTTGCTTCTGTTAGATCCCTCCCATGTCTGTCCTTTATTGAGTCCATCTTTGCATGAAATGTTCCCTTGGTATCTCTAATTTACTTGAAGAGATCTCTAGTCTTTCCCATTCTATTGTTTCTTCTATTTCTTTGCATTGATGGCTGAGGAAGGCTTTCGTATCTCTTGTTGCTATTCTTTGCAACTCTGCATTCAGATGCTTATATCTTTCCTTTTCTCCTTTGCCTTTTCTTCTCTTCTTTTCACAGCTATTTGTAAGCCCTCCTCAGACAGCCATTTTCCTTTTTGGCATATATTTTCCATGAGGATGGTCTTGATCCCTGTCTCCTGTACAATGTCACAAATCTCCATCCATAATTCATCAGGCACTGTGTCTATGAGATCTAGTCCCTTAAATCTATTTCTCACTTCCACTGTATCATCATAAGGGATTTGATTTAGGTCATACTTGAATGGTTGAGTGGTTTTCCCTACTTCCTTCAATTTAAGTCTGAATTTGTCAATAAGGAGTTTATGATCTGAGCCACAGTCAGCTCCTGGTCTTGTTTTTGTTGACTGTATAGAGCTTCTCCATCTTTGGCTGCAATGAATAGAATCAGTCTGTTTCGGTGCTGACCATTGGTGATGTCCATGTGTTGAGTCTTCTCTTGTGTTGTTGGAAGAGGGTGTTTGCTATGACCAGTGCATTTTCTTGGCAAAAATCTATTAGTCTTTGCTCTGCTTCATCCCACATTCCAAGGCCAAATTTGCCTGTTACTCCAGGTGTTTCTTGACTTTCTACTTTTGCATTCCAGTCCCCTATAATGAAACGGATATCTTTTTTGGGGTGTTAGTTCTAAAAGGTCTTGTAGGTCTTCATAGAACCGCTCAACTTCAGCTTCTTCAGTGTTACTGGTTGGGGCATAGACTTGGGTTACCACGATATTGAATGGTTGCCTTGGAAATGAACAGAGTTCATTCTGTCGTTTTTGAGATTGCATCCAACTGTTGCATTTCAGACTCTTTTGTTGACTGTGATGGCTACTCCATTTCTTCTGAAGGATTCCTGACCACAATAGTAGATATAATGGTCATCTGAGTTAAATTCACCCATTCCAGTCCATTTTAGTTCACCTATTCCTAGAATGTCAGTGTTCACTCTGCCATCTCCTGTTTGACCACCTCCAATTTGCCTTGATTCATGGACCTAACATCCCAGGTTCCTATGCAATATTGCTTTTTACAGCATCAGATCTTGCTTCTTTCACCAGTCACATCCACAACTGGGTATTGTTTTTGCTTTGGCTCCATCCCTTCATTCTTTCTGGAGTTATTTCTCCACTGATCTCCAGTAGCATATTGGGGACTTACTGACCTGGGGAGTTCCTCTTTCAGTATCCTATCATTTTGCCTTTTCATACTGTTCATGGGGTTCTCAAGGCAAGAATACTGAAGTGGTTTGCCATTCCTTTCTCCAGTGGACCACATCTCAGGCAGAACACTGGAGTGGGTAGCCCTTCCCAACCCAAGAACTAAACCCAGGTCTCCCTGCATTGCAGGTGGATTCTTTATCAGCTGAGCCAGAAGGGAAGCCCAAGAATACTGGAGTGGGTAGCCTATCCCTTCTCCAGCTGATCTTCCTGATCCAGGAATTGAACTGGTGTCTCCTGAATTGCAGGTGGATTCTTTCTCAAATCAGAGAAGCCCTTCACCTATTATAGCTATTTAAAATTCAAGAAAGCAATGATGATATTAAAGAATTCTAATTATGACTGCAAATGCTGTGATGTATTGAAAAGGGATACTAGTGCCTACGAAGTTCCTTAGAGGACATTGAAGGGAATGTTCCATGTAACTGGGAATGGAGTGGATTTTTGCAACACATGCTGTTGTTCCTTCAAACATTTGTTTACCCAGATTATTGACAAAGGGATAAGTAAAGTGTACAAGTGCCCAAATCTACTTTTTAAGGTTATAGAGAATTCATTCTGAAGCAGAAGAGGCAAAATTGAACAAAAATACTGTCAAAAGATTTTACCATTTAGGTATCATGGAAAATAGGCATTTTTCTACCAAAATAGGCAGTCTATCTTCACTCTTCTGTTGGATTGTCTATAGTCCCATTGATTAGTGCATTGCTTGAAGTAAATTAGACCCAATTAATTATTTACTGATATGTCCTACTTCTGCAAGCTACCATATATAAGAAAGTAAATTCAAGTGTAGATGTACTAGTGCAGCTTATTATTGCCATAGCCAGATATTCAGATTCAGTAGGTCAGAAACAGATGGTCAAAAAAAAAAAAAAAAGTGGTTTATAGAGCATGGAATTTTAAGCCACAGACTTAAATTGACTTAATAGTGATTTTGACCTACTTGATCTTTTAAAACATCAAATTTCTCATTTTAACATGGATATAATCAGAGTATCTATCTTATCAGGTAGTTAACAAAGATAAAGGACTACATGATAATCATCTTTAGAATAATTACCATGTAACAGTATAATTGCTAAACAATGCATTAACATTAGGAGAAGGCAATGGCACCCCACTCCAGTCCTCTTGCCTGGAAAATCCCATGGACGGAGGAGCTTGGTAGGCTGCAGTCCATGGGGTTGCTGAGAGTTGGACACGACTCAGTGGCTTCACTTTCACTTTTCGCTTTCATGCATTGGAGAAGGAAATGGCAACCCACTCCAGTGTTCTTGCCTGGAGAATCCCAGGGAGGGCGGAGCCTGGTGGGCTGCCATCTATGGGATCACACAGAGTTGGACACGACTAAAGCGACTTAGCAGCAGCAGCTGCTGCAACAGCAACATTAACATTGTGTGCGTGCTCAGTCACACTCAACTGTCTTTGACCCCATGGACTCCTTTGCCATGCTCCTTTGTCCAAAGAATTTCCTAGGCAAGAATATTGGAGTAAGTGGTCATTTTCTTCTCCAGGGTATCTTCCTGACCTAGGGATGGTACTTACATATCCTGCATTGGCAGGTGGATTCTTAACCAGTGAGCAAGTAGGGAAGCTGAAAAAAAAAAGTAAAAAGCGTTATCCTTATCATTGTTGTCATTCATGAATAAAAGCCTTCCTACACAGTAAAATCTTTTTCATTCACTTTTTAAAGTTTTGACTATATTTTGATTTGCATTATTCTAAATTCAAGGTTAAATTCTGATTCAGGGAATGATGAATAAAGATCAGATTTATGTTATTTCACTGCGTAATTCTCATTTAACTTGGTGATGCTAGTTTCTAGTTCTGTAATAAATTTTATTTTTGTCCTGATGTGCAATAAAAAGTTTTGGACATGGACAGCTCTGCTCCTAATTTTCTTCAATCTAGAAAATTTTAATTTAGTTAAATAAATAAATAACTTGGAAAATCTGATCATCTAAAAGACAATCCTGAAGGAAAAAATATTAGGAAATACTAATTATAAGAGTTATAAGAAAGATAATAAAAACATACATTTACATATATCAAGCATATAAAAGTAACCCTGCATTGATTATAATGGATATTATAAACTTTATTATAAATCAAGGAGTAGCTTTATAAAATTGCCTAGTAACAATATGTCTTAAATTCTAGAGGTATGAAGTCTATAAAATGAAGGCAGAATCACAGCAGATCAGAATGGCAAAGAAAAATATCATCACCCTGAACCATAAGTAGTTATGATTTCTCATTATACAAATGTGCCTTGAATTTCCCCATTACCAGAGGGTTATTACATCCAATAACTATTGACCTCTATGTCACAAATTAAAATCAACCAGATCTATAACTCCATTTAAATTATAATGTACCTCTCATTTCCTGGAAGAATCTCATCATGGAGATCATAATTGCAAATTGGCCAATATGCACATTAGAAGTACTTAGATTTACTTTAAATTAAAAAAGTAACATCTAGTACATTCCATCAACATAATAGAAAGTTGTTTGTAACACAGTTAAAAAGTTAAGTTTGAGTGTTTACTTATCTATTATTAAAGAAACATAAGGTACCTATTTAAATTAATAAATATGTCTTTCAGTTGAAAGTGCATAGTAAACAAGTTTTATAACAAATACAATGCACCTTTATTCTTTTTCCATAGACTCTTAACTAAAATATAGTAAATATAATAGATCTACTTTCTGTGAAATCTATCTCTGGCTAAAAGAAAATAAAAAGGCCAAGACAAATTTTATTAAATAATAATAATAATAAATGGAGTCAACCATGCCCCTACTTACTAATGAAATTCCATGTGAATTACTTTAGTAATGACGTCACTTTAAATCTAAAATAGCCACTTCATGTAACTAAGCATGTAAAGGGATAAGACTCATAGTAATTTCTAGAGACATAATTTAGGGTGGGAAATTGAAGTGGCCAAATGACTTTAAGAGAGTAGAAAGAGCCATTTATTCTGGCTACCTTTTTTATAAGAATTCCACAGAAAACTGCTGCTGAGTGTAACTACCTGCTACTATCTGAAATATCTTCAAAACAGAATTTTTTTTCCCTATTACAGTTTTAGCCCAGGCTTCTCCAGTACTCTTGCCTGGAAACTCCCATGGACGGAGAAGCCTCGTAGACTGCAGTCCATGGGGGTCGCTGAGAGTTGGACACGACTCAGTGACTTCACTTTCACTTTTCACTTTCATGCAATGGAGAAGGAAATGGCAACCCACTCCAGTGTTCTTGCCTGGAGAATCCCAGGGAGGGCGGAGCCTGGTGGGCTGCCGTCTATGGGGTCGCACAGAGTCGGACACGACTGAAGCGACTTAGCAGCAGCAGTAGCAGTAGTCAGAGTTAGTATATAAAGTATTACTTCCTAATATAAATCCCTCTGTGTGAATGTAAATTTATTGTTTTAGCATAATCTTACTGCAAACAAAAATGGATGATTTTACCAACTACTCAACCTAACCCAGGCTATTTGTATGGCTTATTTCCCCCTTAGAATAATACTGTGACCTCACTACAGTTTCTAACGTGTTCAAATTTCTACTGAATTTAACATCAATTAGGGGTGTCAAGATCACATGCAGAGCATGCTAAATAAAGATTTAGTATTTGTTTTTATCTAAATGTTAAGGTAAGATAAAGGCAAATCCCCCAAACTTGCAATAAGTAAATTTGAAGAAATTGGTTAATTTAGACTTAATATGTAATACACTACTAATTGCAATAAAATTAAATTGTAATTTCAGTTGCAGATTACTTTGCTTACATAATATAAAGAACTTAATGATTGAAATTAAAAAAAAATCACTGAATGCCAAATTGTGATTTAAAATTGTTGTTTGTTCTTAACAAGTCTTTACATTCCTCATTTTGAACACTTAGAGTCACTTTTTTGGAGAAAAATTTTTTAATGATTATTTTGATAAAATAGCCCTATTATTGTAACTCTAAGTTATTTGTAAGTTACACAATTAAGCCTGTTGACAGATTTACTTTGAATCACTATAATTCCCTCTTTACTACTTAATCTTTTCTAATAGGCATTTAAACGTACCTTATTTTTTTTTAACTTTTAAGTAAATAAACACATATATGAATAAACCTCTTTCTAAACCCAAACCCATCCTCTGCTCCTGCAGGTATGATCTCATGCTATTGAAGTGAAGTGAAGTGAAGTTGCTCAGTAGTGTCTGACTCTTTGCGACCCCATGGACTGTAGCCCACCAGACTCCTCCGTCCATGGGATTCTCCAGGCAAGAATACTGGAGTGGGTTGCCATTTCCTTAGCCCTCTACATATTTAACTTCTTAATAGAATTGTTGGGGTAGGTTTTATTTAAGCCAATCAAGAGAATTAAAAACTGGCTTTGAGAAAAAGTAGAACCAAGATATTGAACTCCATCAGGACTATCTTACTGCTTCTTCTCTGCCTTTCTGTTTGTTGCACTCTTTTCCCTTGCTGTCTGGCTTTGTCCACACAGAGCTACCTCAAAGATCATATACTCCCAGCTCACAATAGCACAAAAGGGTCTTCTGCCCAGCTCTTGGAGCAGGCAATGGCAACCCACTCCAGTACTCTTGCCTGGCAAATCCCATGGATGGAGGAGCCTGGTGGGCTGTAGTCCATGTGGTCGCTAGGAGTCGGACACGACTGAGTGACTTCACTTTCACTTTTCACTTTGATGCATTGGAGAAGGAAATGGCAACCCACTCCAGTGTTCTTGCCTGGAGAATCCCAGGGACGGGGGAGCCTGGTGGGCTGCTGTCTCTGAGGTTGCACAGAGTCCGGCACGACTGAAGCGACTTAGCAGAGCAGCAGCCCAGCTCTAGTTTTAACTCTGACTATCATCATTTGGGTTACATGCATACTCCTTTTACCAATAAATATAACCAAGAGACTGGTGCACTACTTATGATTGGTCTAGTTTGGGTCAAGTGCACACTCTTGGACTAGAAGACCAAAGGAATAGAAACTGGGAAGACTAAAATAATCTCATTTACTGTGCACTATCTTTCTTTCTTTTCTGCACATTATGCAACAATTTGTCTGCTTTATATATATCATCACTAAATTAACAACCTCAAATGTGTATCACTACATCAGATTTCACTACTCAGCTTCAAATCTATAGTTAAATGACTCATGTGTATATGGATCAGGAATTCCTTTGTATCTCCAGTTAACATGTCTAAAATCCTCACCCAAACTTGCTTCTTCACTTCACTGAGCTGCCTTCTCCAGCTCAGTGGATAACACCGTGAATTACCTAACTCACTAGTAATGCTCTTTGAAAATTGCATTTGCCTATCCCTCTTAACTGTACTCTCACATCTATACATGACTACTGGAAAAACCATGTGAGAGCTGGATCATTAAGCTGAGCGCTGAAAAACTGATGCTTTTGAACTGTGGTGTTGGAGAAGACTCTTGAGAGTCCCTTGAACTGCAAGGAGATCCAACCACTCAATCCTAAAGGAAATCAATCCTGAGTAATCATTGGAAGTACTAATGCCAAAGCTGAAACTCCAATACTTTGGATACCTGAAGCAAAGAACTGACTCATTGGAAAAGACCGTGATACTGGGAAAGATTGAAGGCAGGGGAAGAAGGGGACAACAGAGGATGAGATGGTTGGATGGCATCACCAACTCGATGAACATGAGTTTGAGTGAGCTCTGAGAGTTGGTGATGGACGGGGAAGCCTGGTGTGCTTCAGTTCCTTGGGTCACACAGAGTCAGATACAACTAGGTGACTGAACTGAGCTGAACTGTACAGACCTTTGTCTGCAAACTGATCTAGGTTTGTCATACCTTTCCTTCCAAAGAGCAAGAACTTAATTTCATGGCTGTAGTCACCATTTTTGGAGCCCAAGGGATTTTTTTCCAGTGGCCATGTGAGGATATGAGAGTTGGACCATAAAGAAAGCTGAGCACCAAAAAATTGATGCTTTCAAATTATGGTGCTGGAAAAGACTCTTGAGAGTACCTTCAACTGCAAGGAGATCAAACTGGTTAATCCTAAAGGAAATCACCCATGAATATTCTTTGGAAGGACTGATGCTAAGTGGCCACCTGATAACTGATTCATTGGAAAAGACCCTGATGCTGGGAAAGATTGAAGGCAAAAGGAGAAGGGGGTGGCAGAGGATAAGATGGTTGGATAACATCACTGACTCATTGGCCATGAATTTAAGCAAACTCAGGAGATAACGGCTTAAGACAGAGCAGCCTGTATGCTGCAGTCCATGGGGATGTGCAGAGTGACATATGACTTAGCAACTGAACAACAACAAATCTGTCTTAACAACATCCCTATAGTATATTCCTAGTTCAGACCATCCGCCCCCTCAGTCAATGCCAGGCTAGACCACTACAGTGGCCCACGCAGTGATCCACTATGCTTAGGCTTAGTCTCCTGCAGTACTTTTTAAAAGTTGGCATTTTGAAAAAATGATAATTGTAAAATATCAGTAGCAAATATGAGTATCACACAATAAAATGCTTGTAATAAATGTCAGATTTTCTTTATGCCACTTAATAAAACTTAATTAATTCTATATTCTGTCTCACCAGAGGAGCATAAATCTTAATGAAGTTGTTGGAGGACTTCTGCTACCACATTATGGCAGTGATCCTAGGGGTCATATAAAATCCAGAACCAGACAGACTAGGTAGATATTTGTATCTAACCCACAAAGTTTCTTGAGAAAAGAGGGTTTGAAATTAACATTTTTCTGGAAAATATATCTCCATGGGATCATATCTTGAGCATGTACTACTGGAACATTTCGTCTGCTTCCTAGTTTAGGGAATGCATTCAACACCTCTTCTTGGTGAGTTGCTTTTGCCTCTTTCTTTTCAAATCCCAGAGCACATTTCTGCCATATTTTTGCATTAGCCTCAGCTAGAGATTCCCCAGAGATCTAAGGGTGTTAAGAATGTTTTGTTTGGAATAAAGAATGTCTAAAGATTAATTAATTAACACCATTTAAAATGCAGGTGGTTTCGTATAAAAATCTGAATTTATAGCTTCTCCTGAAAAATTATACAACTGGCCAACACTGGGCCTACATCTCTTCATATGAAGAACACTAAGTAATAACTTCCTAATTTACAAGACTTCTCCTCAGTTAAACACAGTGCCTAACATTCTTTACTCCATTCTTACCAAAAGTAAGTATACAGTTACCTTTGTTGACAAAACATTTTGAAATAAAATGCAACTATCATGATATTCATATCTAAATACTTTGGTGTACATCTCTAAAAAAACTGAAAGAACATTTTTTCTATATAGCTACAATTCCATTATTACACCTAATATTTAGCCCAATATTTATTAATATCTAATACTCAGGCTGTATTCAAAGTCTCCAAGTATTCCCCCAAATAAAAAAAGGGTTAGTTATTTAAGCTGCTAATTCATTTTTTAAAAAAATATAACCCAGTTTACTCATTTAATTTACTTATCTAATTACAGTTGGCATTTGAGTTTGTGTAACTGAAAAGATATTAGGGCAAAAGTTAATTTTTAAAATGTCAAATCTTCTCTTGGAACAAAGGAAACTTAAGACTTCACAACCTAAAACTCTGGCCCCTATTTACCTTTTTTATGCATGATGGTAGATGGAAAGTATAGCTGAAGGATAGAAACTAAAGCCAATAAAAAAATTAAAAGCTTTTTATTTTCCATGATTTTTTAAATAGTAAGAAGCACAACTTAGCATCTCTCCAAGTTTTCTGGACACATTTCAGTTAATTTATGCTCAGGGTAGCATAGAGAAGAGCAGATATTTTCAAAGCTGAGGGAGTGTAGAATCAGTCATGAATGAGATGTGGAGAAACATAGTCAAAGTCTTGAAGAGAAAGAGCACTTAACCCCTTCTTAGCCTTCCTGTGGTTCTAGAAATAGAATTCAAATCCATGAATGGGTGGCTTATACTTCATAGCATGATTTGTTTTTAGCTTATAACAATTTTTTTTCCTGCCATTCTACTCATACTAAATGTGTTTTTGTTCCCTGAATATAACTATGTTTGGAAGCACTCTTTCTCAAGCCTTGTCTTAAGTGAAATGTCAGAAACATAATGGAAACCTCCTTAGTACTCACCCATGTCTTGGTCAGCAAACCTCAGATCTACTTCTTGAGAGCCCTGTACCTCCATTGGAAGGTTTCTGCTCATGCTCCACCATGGTGATCCATTAATTAGTCTTCCCTGTAAGACTGCTTGCTCTATCAAAGCAGGAGCCACTTCTACCTCATCATCATTTTGCCTTCGACACCTTCTGTGTTCCAAAGCACATAAGAGATATTCAATAAATGAACAAAAGAGATATAAAGCTACACTGTTATTCTAAGACAATTTTATTTAAAATTTAAAATGAGCTCATCAAATACAGTGTAAAATATATTGCACACATTTTAAAACAACATCTTATTTCTCCTTGAAAGTATGTCATTATCATAAATGGCTAAGATATATTCTATAATGAGGAGGGGGGGTACTTAGAAGAATAATGTTTTTGCAGATCATTAATGTGTTTTAGTTTTGTTCCTGTACATCATCAGTTCATTATGCATTTCCTGACTAAAATTTTACTTGCTCCATCACTAAATTACAACAATCAGATTCCATTTCTTTTATATATCTCCTGATCAAAGAGGAGGAAGATTAGACATGATTATTACTAAAACATTGGTTTTAAGCTACAGAAACATAGAAACACACAAATGGTAAAAATGCAGTTTTCAAATGGGTAAATTGACAAAAAGAGCACATAAAACAGTTATCAGAACAGAAGTGAAATTTATAATATGTCAAGCCAGTGTAGAAAAAACATAAAAATGTAGTATGCAGATTATAACATTGAATAAATTATGTAGTTTTGTTTTGCTGGAAGTTATTTATGATTCTAAACTGAAATCTCATGGCTCAGGCTCTGCTCAAAGGCTTCTAAATGCAATTATGCCCCTGAACAGGGCCCTGTGACTTTGTGCAAATATCTTAGCTGTTGTAGCCTCATTTTCTTTACTTGTAAACTAAGGGGTTGTCTCTACGGAGAAGGCAATGGCACCCCACTCCAGTACTCTTGCCTGGGAGGTTGTCTCTAAGGTCTGTCTCATACTGAGCTGTTCCTATTTAAATTTTTCTCTCTGCTTTCAGTCAGCATGTTAAAAAGAGTATGTTTATCTGACTTAATGGGTGGTCATTTTGCTATTTTTGAAATCCTCCTATACATTCAAAAAAGTTCATAACATAGCATAGAATTTTTGTTTTCATTATTTCACTTGAAGCCCAAACAAATATTTATTTATCTGTATATTTTTTTACATATAGGGAGCTCAAGAAGTTTAGTGACTTGACTTGGAGCACATACACCTTAAGTCATATATACCCATAAAGTATATTTACTTTGACTCCATCTGTATCTCTTTAGCTTCACAGGCTTGTCCTAGGTTTTCAAATTGTCCAGATGCTAGCTGTACTTGTCTCTGCCAAAAATCTTTAAAGTCATTTTCAGAATATTTTTAAATATAGAGTTGTGTGTAATAAATATAAAGAGGTGTGCAATTGGGAGAAATTTATATGCATCCTATCAAAATTTGATTATCACCACAACAAGTTCCTTGGTGGGAAAACTTACAGAAGAATTTGTGTGTGTGTGTGTGTGTGTGTGTGCACACGTCTGTGTTTCCAAGAGTAAAGAAACACCTTTACTAATACAAACATTATGATTACAATATTGATGACAACGTCCACTGAAAGACTATCTTAGTACCATACAAACATTTTCTTTTCACACTTTTAATGCAATATATTTGATAATATATTCATTGGGAAGAATTACTTGTTTGAAATCAAGTCAAGTCTGGAACTAGTTTAATCCTCTAAATACTTAATTTGGAAAAAAAAAGTGTAAGCTTTTAATAAGTTTAAATATTTCCATTTATTATCAAAATTCTTGATTTAATAGGAAAAACCTCTTAATGAAGAACTTTATGATGTATAAAATGGATGTCATGAGCATACAAATCTCTTAACAGGTCTTTTTTAACTGAAGCATCATTCTGACCTATGAAAATTGAGTTTGACAACTTTATTAAAATGAGATGATTTAGGGATGAATTTTTCCATTAGTCCTTCAAATATATTGCCTTGTGCTCACCAGTTTAATTGCATTTAAGACTGAAGTAATGGAAAGATATGTGTTAAAAACAAAGGAATAATATTTAAAATCCGTATTTGCTGTTCTTCAGGTTTTTTTAATATTTTAAATTGCTACTTATTTTCAATAGTTAGGAGGAATTATTCTGCCACCATAAGAAGGATGTTGAAAGAGGTATGATTTCAATTATACCTAGAATATATCTGCAAAAACAAATGTCCCATGAAAGCAAGAGGTTAACTTTGCTGCTCATAGTATGAACAAATAGCTGATTTGCACACACACATACTCTTTTTATCCTGCAGATTTTCTAACAGGCAAGGGGGGTGCAACAATTCCATGTTTTTCATCAATAATAACAGTCAGAATACATTACTATGTGAAAATTATTTGGCAGATTAGATACAAATGATGTCATCTAAATAACTATAGAGAAACTAACTGGATCCAGAATTTTTCTTCTCTTTTCCTTGATGAGTTGGGGAGAGGTAAAGAAAGAGTCTTTCTTTTATCAGTTGTGATAGTTGTAAGTGCTTGGCATGTTTATAATGGTTCAGTTCAGTTTAGTTCAGGCACTAAATTGTGTCCAGCTCTTATAATGGTTATTACTATTGAATTTTGGAAAGCATAATTTCCTGGATAGTAACATCTATTTCTGCTTTATTGACTATGCCAAAGCCTTTGACTGTGTGGCTCACAATAAACTGTGGAAAATTCTGGAAAAGATGGGAATACCAGGCCACCTGACCTACCTCTTGAGAAACCTATATGCAGGCAGGAAGTAACCATTAGAACTGGACATGGAACAACAGACTGGTTCCAAATAGGAAAAGGAGTACGTCAAGGCTGTATATTGTCACCCTGTTTATTTAACTTCTATATAGAGTACATCATGAGAAACGCTGGAATGGAAGAAGCACAAGCTGAAATCAAGATTGCCAGGAGAAATATCAATAACCTCAGATATGCAGATGATACCACCCTTATGGAAGAAAGTGAAGAAGAGCTAAAAAGCCTGTTGATGAAAGTGAAAGAGGAGAGTGGAAAAGTTGGCTTAAAGCTCAACATTCAGAAAACAAAGATCATGGCATCTGGTCCCATCACTTCACAGGAAATAGATGGGGAAAGAGTGGGAAAAGTGTCAGACTTTATTTTTTTGGGCTCCAAAATCACTGCAGATGGTGACTGCAGCCATGAAATTAAAAGATGCTTACTCCTTGGAAGAAAAGTTATGACCAACCTAGATAGTATATTCAAAAGCAGAGACATTACTTTTCTGACTAAGGTCCGTCTAGTCAAGGCTATGGTTTTTCCTGTGGTCATGTATGGATGTGAGAGTTGGACTGTGAAGAAGGCTGAGTGGCAAGGAATTGATGCTTTTGCACTGTGGTGTTGGAGAAGACTCTTGAGAGTACCTTGGACTGCAAGGAGATCCAATCAGTCCATTCTGAAGGAGATCAGCTCTGGGATTTCTTTGGGAAGAATGATGCTAAAGCTGAAACTCCAGTACTTTGGCCACCTCATGAGAAGAGTTGACTCATTGGAAAAGACCTTGATGCTGGGAGAGATTGGGGGCAGGAGGAGAAGGGGATGACCAAGGATGAGATGGCTGGGTGGCGTCACTGATGCGATGGACATGATTGAGTGAGCTCCAGTTGTTGGTGATGGACAGGGAGGCCTGGCGTGCTGCTATTCATGGGGTCACAAAGAGTCGAACACGACTGCGCGACTGAACTGAACTGAACTGAGCATTATTTCCATCAATTCCTTTGAACTGCTATTTCTTATCCTATACTCGGATCATCCTCTTTGTTCGCAAGTGTCAACTCACTCAAGAGTTTCCTTTTCTTCATGTCTCTGATTGCCAGGTTCAATTAATATTTATCAAGACATGTATATATTATGATTATACCATATATGTACAAAATATTTTTTATAATTTCCCATCTGTACTATAAATTCCATAAGACTGATATTTCAACTTTTATTTTCATTTTTTAACTTTCTATAAGGACTTCAGCATTTTTTTACGTGGAAGGATGAGGTCATTTGGGAAGGATGGAGGAAGATCTGCAGTGAAGAGACAACAATCAGGGTACTTAAATTACTTCATGATCCATATGGATGAATCAGTTAAGCAGGGTTGGGACTGTGATCGTCTGTCAAAATGGAAATTTGAACAAATAATGTAATATGTCAATATATTTAGGCCACTTTCCAAGGAAAAAGTTAAAGTTAAGGAGAATGATGCTAGATTGAATGCAGAAAATAGTGAAGTACAACCTGCTAAACTAAATAAATGCAGCCTAAATTCTATAATAAAAGATAAACTTAGAACATATTCTAGAGTATATAACTCCCAATGAATTGAATGTTTTTTTAAACTACCAGAAGAATTTTAACATCTGGTGGGGCTGATTCTGGATTCCTTCCTTGTTTTCCAGTAGAATTATATTTTCTTTGTCAAGTTACATGTGTTTCATTGATAGTAACCTTGCAACAGAACACGTTATACATATTAAACACTGAGTAAATATATCACAGTCTGATGATTTGCACTGTATTCAAGAAAAGAGATATCATCTTTCAAAATTGTTTGTTTAAATTTAATGTAAAGATTTTGGATGAAGTCCAGGGATATTTAGTTGAATCTTTCATAAATTCACTTAAACAATAAATATTTCCTGGACAGGTAAATCTATCAGTCACTAGTGTATTAGAGATATTGGGGAGAAAAAAAAACACAGAAGACCCCTTTGTCCCTTGTCCTTTTGAAGTTAGTAGTTATTATAAATACAATCTATTCTATATGCTATATGTCTATTGTAAAAAGTATAGTGCAAAAAATATATAGTCTAAAACAAACTTTTAAAACACACAAGAAAGTCTTTCTAAATTAAGTCTTTACAACTCTGATATTATACTGTCTAGTTTGCAACCATGGCGCTCCCTTGGATGGACTTTTGGAAATGGTGCCTATTTTTCTTGGAATTAGTTATATATTTCTCAAACAGTACTCCACTGTAAAATAGAATACTAGTAACACCTTGCTTCAAATGTTTGTGGTTTTATTTAAAGAAAATAATGTATATGAATTACTTAGTAAAATGCTTGAAAGTGAACATTGCTTAGTTATGTCTGACTCTTTGTGACTCCATAGACTATATAGTCCGTGGAATTCTCCAAGCCAAAATACTGGAGTGGGTAGCCTTTCCCTTTTCCAGGGAATCTTCCCAACCCAGGAATTGAACTGGAGTATCTGTATTGCAGGCAGGTACTTTACCAACTGAGCTATCAGGAAAAATGCTTGGCTATAGGAAAAGAGTGCTACCATTCAACAATACAATTACTATAATACTTTTTTATGTAGTAATAATTCTAAACTATATTTTTTAACAACCTAGCAGATAGGTGGAATCATATGACACTATATGGGTAATACAATATGAACAAAATTTTAATAATTCCCTACCCTTTTATAAAATATTCCATGAACAGTCTTCAGCAGTTTCCATTTATGAGGTTAGATGCATTTGAAAATCACTAGATCAGTTCAGTTCAGTTCAGTTGCTCAGTTGTATTCAACTCTTTGCGACCCCATGGACTGCAGAATGCCAGGCTTCCCTGTTCATCACCAACTACCAGAGTTTGCTCAAACTCATATCCATCAAGTTGGTGATGCCATACAACCATCTCATCTTCTGTTGTCCCCATCTCCTCCTACCTTCAATCTTTTCCAGCATCAGGGTCTTTTCCAATGAGTCAGTTCTTTGAACCAGGTGGCCAAAGTACTGGAGTTTCAGATTCAGCATCAGTTCTTCCATTGAATATTCAGGGCTGATTCCTTTAGGATTGATTGGTTTCATCTCCCTGCAGTCCAAGGGATACTCAACAGTCTTCTCCAACACCACGGTTCAAAAGCATCAATCCTTTGGCACTTTATAGTTCAAATCTCACATCCATACATGACTACTGGGAAAAACATACCTTTGACTAGATGGACCTTTGTTGGCAAAGTAATGTCTCTGCTTTTTAATATGCTGTCTAGGTTAGTCATAGCTTTTCTTCCAAGGAGCAAGAATTGTTTAATTTCATGACTTCAGTCACTATCTGCAGTGATTTTGGAGCCCAAAATAATAAGGTCTCTCACTGTTTCCTAAATCACCAGATAGGCAAGCCTATATCTATGAATAAATGCATGGAGCAGAGAGATGCTGGTTCTCAGTCTCTTGACCTCTGATATGGCTAAAATAAATATGCATCTACTGAACTTGCTTTAAGTGAGAAGTTGTAAAATGTGGTGTTTGTAGTGTTTCCAGATTGTTATGATCCGTATTTATTTAGGTATTCAATAGAGAGGCAGAGAGTTCTCAAAATCTGGCAGACAGTATTACCTGCTTGTGAATACTATTGCATTGGTTTCTTATCAGTACTAATAGCAAATTATCACTAATATGATGGCTTTAAACACCAAAATTGACAAAGAAATTATGAATATTTTAGCTTTTGTGGTCAAGGATCTTGAGATAGAAAGATTATTTTACATTATCTTAATAAGTTGAGTGTATTAATAAGGGTCCCTGTGTTATTCAGAGGGAGTCTGAATAGTCAGAGAAGGAAGCATCACAGAAAAAAAGGTAGAGAGAGATTATTATGTTGGATTAGGTAAAATATGATTGTGGCTTAGTCACACATGGTAGCTGTGGAATTAATTACAATATTTGTATTTTGTATATATTGATAAACTACAATCAGCACAGATTGCTGCCATAATGGGTAAAAGATGGAAGGGGGAATGAATCAAAGATGATTCCAAAGTTTTTATTCTGAGTAAATGGAAAATGAACTTGAAATCAATTAGGAGGGACGTACTACACATGGCATAGCTTTGAGGGAAGGTCAGGAATTTAGCTTTGTATTTGTTGTGTTTAAAATATCTATATGAGAGATCCAAGTGGAGAAGTGGATCAATATGTTAATAATATATATGATATCTTTGGGAGCCATTTACATGTAGAGGAGGGTTGTTACCATGTGATTGGATGACATTGCCAAGACAATGAATGCTGACCTAGAAGAGTCAGAGAAAAATGCAAATCTGGTTTTAATTTACTTTGTAAATCATAATTGCCAGAGAAAGTAATATTGAGTAAATGACACTTTGGAAAAGTGGGAAGTGGAAAGGTGGTTCCTTAATGGAATAATATCTATTGATAAACAGTGACTAGAAAAAGTCATATAAAAGTTTAAACCATGTAAATTAATTAACCTCCAATTAAAATAAATAATTTATATTTTAAAAATTTAAAACTTTTGGGACTTTGGAAAGAAGCATTTGCTAGCTGACCAAAGACAATTAACAATTATACCCTGTGAGGAGACAGGAATGCTGGTTTCTATTTTGCTGCATGAAGAAACAAGCCAATGGGCTGTGTGTGGACTATTAATGTCTTCATTTCCATGTAAAGATTTCTTGTGTTAGTAAATAAATGCCATTTGTAGAATGCCTTGTACAATACAGAGAAAAGAGACAGAAATTCCACTCAAATTTGGTTGCTAAGAGCCAGCTGACCAATATCCGAGACAAAATAATGACCATGAAAATGAAGTGGAGTGGGTATATATGAAAAATACTTGCGAATTGACTGTGTGCTTAAATGTTATACAGCCTAATTTAAAGACATGGCGTTGTTTATTTATTTATTTATTTACATCCTCTCAGTCTTCCTCTCTCTCTCTCTCTTTCCACACTCAGGTCCAACAGGTTATTTTATTGTTTTTCTTTATCAAATATGGACTCATTCTCTTATTTAGCTTCTCAGACAATGTTATTCTAATTTAAGGCAATTTTTTTGCATTCTACTTATTTTCTCCTTTCATCTTCTAAAACATTTTATAAAGATGTGATCTCATAAATAAGTATATGGCCCAGTGTTTTTTATAGTATGTTTTGCTAAGTTCTGATTGTGTCATCAGCGTCAACATCTTATCTTTGATAATTACAGTCTTTCTGGAGTTTGGCTATAAGATATTTTTTTTCCCCTTAAGAATTATTTTTTAGGATGAAAATCCAGAAAATTCTGAAGAAAAATTTTGATATGAGCAGAACATACAGGTTTCTGAGTAGAAATTCTGCTGTTTAGGTTATTAACACACGAAAAGACTCTACACATGGACATCACTAGATGGTCAACACCGAAATCAGATTGATTATATTTTTGCAGCCTAAGATGGAGAAACTCTATACAGTCAGTAAAAACAAGACCGGGAGCTGACTGTGGCTCAGATCATGAACCCTTATTGCCAAATTCAGACTTAAATTGAAGAAAGTAGGGAAAACCACTAGACCATTCAGGTATGATCTAAATCAAATCCCTTATGATTATACAGTAGAAGTGAGAAATAGATTTAAGGGCCTAGATCTGAGAGATAGAGTGACTGAAGAACTATGGAATGAGGTTCATGATATTGTACAGGAGACAGGGATCAACACCATCCCCATGGCAAAGAAATGCAAAAAAGCAAAATGGCTATCTGAGGAGGCCTTACAAATATCTGTGAAAAGAAGAGAACCAAAAAGCAAAGGAGAAAAGGAAAGATATAAGCATCTGAATGCAGAGTTCCAAAGAATAGCAAGAAGAGATAAGAAAGCCTTCTTCAGCAATCAATGCAAAGAAATAGAGGAAAACAACAGAATGAGAAAGACTAGAGATCTCCTCAAGAAAATTAGAGACACCAAGGGAACATTTCATGCAAAGATGGTCTCGATAAAGGGCAGAAATGGTCTGGACCTAACAGAAGCAGAAGACATTAAGAAGAGGTGGCAAGAATACACAGAAGAACTGTACAAAAAAGATCTTCACTACCTGGATAATCACGATGGTTTGATCACTCATCTAGAGCCAGAATACTGGAATGTGAAGCCAAGTGGGCCTTAGAAAGCATCATTACAAACAAAGCTACTGGAGGTGATGAAATTCCAGTGGAGCTATTTCAAATTCTCAAATATGATGTTGTGAAAGTGCTGCACTCAATATGCCAGCAAATTTGGAAAACTCAGCAGTGGCCACAGGACTGGAAAAGGTCAGTTTTCATTCCAATCTCAAAGAAAGGCAATGCAAAGGAATGCTCAAACTACCGAACAATTGTACTCATCTCACACGCTAGTAAAGTAATGCTCAAAATTCTCCAAGCCAGGCTTCAACAATATGTGAATCGTGAACTTCCTGATGTTCCATCTGGTTTTAGAAAAGGCAGAGAAACCAGAGATCAAATTGCCTACATCTGCTGGATCATGGAAAAATCAAGAGAGTTCCATAAAAATATCTATTTCTGCTCTATTGGCTATGCCAAAGCCTTTGACTGTGTGGATCACAATCAACTGTGGAAAATTCTGAAAGAGATGGGAATACCAGACCACTTGACCTGCCTCTTGAGAAATCTGTATGCAGGTCAGGAAGCAACAGTTAGAACTGGACATGGAACAACAGACTGGTTCCAAATAGGAAAAGGAGTGCATCAAGTCTGTATATTGTCACCTTGCTTATTTAACTTCTGTGCATCATGAGAAACGCTGGACTGGAAGAAACACAAGCTGGAATCAAGATTGCCGGGAGAAATATCAATAACCTCAGATATGCAGATGACACCACCCTTATGGCAGAAAGTGAAGAGGAACTAAAAAACCTCTTGATAAAAGTGAAAGAGGAGAGTGGAAAAGTTGGCTTAAAGCTCAACATTCACAAAATGAAGATCATGGCATCTGGTCCCATCACTTCATGGGAAATAGATGGGGAAACAGGGGAAACAGTGGAAACAGTGTCAGACTTTATTTTGGGGGGCTCCAAAATCACTGCAGATGGTGACTGCAGCCATGAAATTAAAAGATGCTTACTCCTTGGAAGGAAAGTTATGACCAACCTAGATAGCATATTCAAAAGCAGAGACATTACTTTGTCAACAAAGGTCTATCTAGTCAAGGCTATGGTTTTTCCTGTGGTCATGTATGGATGTGAGAGTTGGACTGTGAAGAAGGCTGAGTGCCAAAGAATTGATGCTTTTGAAGTGTGGTGTTGGAGAAGACTCTTGAGAGTCCCTTGGACTGCAAGGAGATCCAACCAGTCCATTCTGAAGGAGATCAACCCTGGGATTTCTTTGGAAGGAATGATGCTAAAGCTTTAGCTCCAGTACTTTGGCCACCTCATGCCAAGAGTTGACTCATTGGAAAAGACCCTGATGCTGGGAGGGATTGGGGGCAGGAGGAGAAGGGGACGACAGAGGATGAGATGGCTGGATGGCATCACTGACTTGATGGACATGAGTCTGAGTGTACTCTGTGTGTTGGTGATGGACAGAGAGGCCTGGCGTGCTGCAATTCATGGGGTCGCAAAGAGTCGGACACAACTGAGTGACTGAACTGAACTGAATTCAAAGGAAAATCATAGAAAAGTTAAGTAGATTTCCTACCATGATCTCATTTCTTGTTGGCAGGGGAAATTATTTTAATTCAAAGTGTATCTCTGTCAACTAATTATGCACAGAACTAGTAAGGTAAACTTCAGGTATATTCTTGGAAATACATAATTTTGATGACAGAAATACCATTAACAATAATCCACATTATTTCCTAAATATACCTAATTTTCCTAATGTATGACAAAAGAATTTGAATATTAAACTTGAACTATAAAGGATGTATGAAAAAGATCAGAAATGTATTGCTTTGTGTTTTGAGAATACCTACGAAAACACTATAATTATATTGTTGATAATAGTGTTCCCCCTTTTCTGAATCACTTGTTTCTTAAAAAAAAAAAACAAAAAACTGAAGTTTCTTTCAATCAAGTACAGCTCAGTGAAAGTGACATTATAGCTTACTGCTTTGTGATACCTAAAAGCTAATATGATTCAAATGTTTATTTATTATATTCAGCTGTATTCTAGAAGGCTCCGAGAAGGGAATGGCATCCCACTCCAGTACTCTTGCCTGGAGAATCCCATGGACAGAGGAGCCTGGTAGGCTGCAGTCCATGGGGTCGCTAAGAGTAGGACTCGACTGAGCGACTTCACTTTCACTCTTCACTTTCATGCATTGGAACAGGAAATGGCAACCCACTCCAGTGTTCTTGCCTGGAAAATCCCAGTGACAGCGGAGCCCATTGGGCTGCCGTCTGTGGGGTTGCACAGAGTCGGACACAACTGAAGCGACTTAGCAGCAGCAGCAGCATTCTAGAAGGGGATAACCAACACATTGGGAAATGTTTGTTGAGTGGCAAATTGCTCATTCTTCCTCAACTGCCACTTTCAACCAACTAAGTTTCTAAAGTTGAAAAACAAATAAATGGGCACTAAAAAACATCAGAGTTATTATATTTGTCCCACCTAGTTCTTGTAACCATGCACAAAGTAACTACCACCTAAAGTTTGGAAACGATAAAATTAAATATTCTAAGTTGTCATTCAGTCATATAACTTCTACTCTATTTTATACTCAAAATATGTTGAAGTATTTTGCAGACAGTCATCTGTCTATCAATAAAACAGTTTTCTTTCCTAATACTATACACACTGTAAGTGATTCAAAGTGATACTATTGATTATTATCATGATGATAATGATGTGGCATATTATTCAGTTGTTGAAACTGTTTCTTTGTACATGTTCTTTCCTTATTAACACAAGTTACACAAATATACTGCTCCTCAAAAAATGTTTTCACTCAGTGTTGCCATGACATTTAAATAGCATTTGCAATCAACATATGTCTGTAAATAAATGAGATACTAAGTAGAGTTTTAAATTTTGAAATTTGTGTGTGATTTTCTCTTGTATGAAACCTGAAATTCAGTATAAGAATAATAGTTTCAAAGTGTATCAAGAAAATGAAGCAGAGTCTCCCAGGAAAATGTAGATTAATGAAGTAGCTTCATAGATCATGTGTGTTTATTTTGTGTCATTTTTGTAATTTTACTTGAAGATTTAATTATTTCAGCATTATTTGATTAAAATTAAGAGTATAGAGTTATGGTATAGTCATTATCAATTTTTTATGGTTTATCTCTTCCTGAAACTTTAATTTCAAAATTTATTAGGCATCAAATCTTTTTCTGCAGTTTTCAGGGCCCTGTCACCAGTACTAAACATTTTGATTAAAGTGCAAGTACTGTTATTCGCTATCTGGATGCAATTCCTCTCTATGTAGACTGGAGAAAGGGATGTAGCTTCATGTCAAAAATAGATTTTGTTTTACTTTGTAAAATGTAGCTTGAAGAACTGGAAGGGAAATACATTATACACAGGGATGCTGAGTTGTGTTCTCCACTGAATTTATTTAAAAGCTCACAGATATTTCTGATTGCTATTTTGCCAACAATCTTTGACTTTAACATATTTCATTGATGTTTCCCACTTATCCTCTTTTATTTTCTCTTCATATAGAAAGTTTGTATATTAATGAAAATAAAACACCAGTAATTGTTATCACTAAGTGTTTACCATGTTCTGGCCACTTTAATGAACACTTTATATACACTATTTTATTGTCCCTTCTAGCAGAAATATTTTCCATTTCACAGATAAAATGAAGACTGAGATTAAGAGATGTTATAGGGTACGTGATGAGGTAAGATTTGAGTATTAGTTGGTCTGGTACATAATCTGTACTTTGCCATATAATTTTTCACTCTATTTGTCTTTCTTTTTACTAGCCTTAAATTTTACTATTAATTAACACACATATGCAATTGAAATTATACACATTGGATACTGAGATATGATTGGCCTGGTATTATTTTATAAAAGAAAAAATTAAAAATGAGAAAATTTTTGATCACAAACTTTTAAGGAAGCATAGTAACCTGAAATTTCCTTCCACCAATTAAAAAAAAAATGAGATCAACCTTTTATTCTAACCTAATTACCCTCTTAAAAATATATTGCTGAAACATTTTCCGCAGATACAGAGAAGGAAAAAGAAGCAGTATAAATTACAGGCCCACAGTGATTATCAGAAAACCCTAGTGCTGAAAAATGAATTTTAATACCAGTTAAGCTGTCACTAAGTCAGAGTTATGAATATAGTCTGGTGAAATTCTTGATAATTACTTATAATTTTCAGTGTTTGGAAAACAATTTGCTGGGCAGATGTTTTTCCATTCTCCTAAATGTTCTTATCGCTATGAAGTGTTGAACATTTTCTCTGGATTATGCTCCAAATATATTAATCTTTCCAGTCGTTAAAGATGATTACCTGGTAACATTAACATACAAATGTACAGTGATCACTATGCTCTTATGAATTCCTTACAATCTACACACTTGAAAAAGTCAAATTATTCCTTGTTAGGTGATGTGGTGCCTTGTTTAAAAAGTGAATTTATCATTAAGTTGCAGGCCTTGAAAATTAAGTATTAATTGAGCTTAAACTATTAGAAAATTATCTCAGAAAAACATCATTTAACATGTAATTCCTTTATATTTGTAATGTTATGAATGAGAATCCTAGGACAAAAGCTTGTTTATGCCTATGAAATAAGTTACTGTTTCTGCTCTAAGTACAGTGATTGTATATCAGACCTCCCTTATCAAATTTAATTTTAAATTTCAAGCAAGTGTTAGATATTTAGGAATGAGTTATCCAGTTTATGGTTTCTCTGAACCTCTATTTTTGTTTTTGTGGTTCTTTCTTTTCTCTAGAGCAATCAAAATTCAAAAAATCTTTTAAAAAATAGGAAATAAATATACATTTATTATTCTTTAGTATTAATTATACTCTCTTCTCAAGATTTTATGCGTTCTCCTTCCTGTCTCTCCAAGTGTGATCTAACTAAGTGTTGCGTTAAGATTGACACCCTGTCTGTGATACACAGCCCTGGGTAAGGACTCTTGAGTCAGCTGGTCCCATGTGCACTTCAGTCCAGGTTGGCATCACCACTGTAATATGTACATTTTATGGAATTTTGACATTTGTGCTTTCCTGCCATGGCTATTGGTCATCACTGTTGTCCTCCTGACCCCCATCACCAACTTCATGTCTTTTTACAAGTTAGCCCTCAAGGGACCATAGAAAACTTTAATACATGAGTGTCACATTCTGGCATAGGACAGAGGAGTGGTTTCCTTAATACTCACAATTGTGGTTTTTTTAAATTCATTTTTATTAATTTTATAATGAAAGTACTATGAAGTATTCTGGTTCAGAGACAAATTTCTTGTTAATTATATTATAGCCAATAAATATTGGCTGTCCTTGGGCCAGGCTTTATTCTACTGCAACATGAAGAAAATCAAGTGAAATACCCCACAAGATTGCCTGGGCAGCCGTAGGTAATGATGGACAACAGTGGATAGTCTCTGTTTATGCAAAGGACAGAGAACTGCCCCTCATCCTCTGAAAGAATGAGGAGGAATGTCTTTCTTTGAGATGGATGGAAATGATCTTGTGTTCTCAGCCTAGTATTTTAGAATGCAGTACATCTTTCTGAGACCCAAATAAACCCTAAATATCTGTGTCTAATAATCTAGAGATTCTTTTTTTTTTTTTTTATCTTTCTGACACCTTGGACTTCACCTGGGCTTCTAGTCTGGGCTAGAACCTTTTGGCCTTCTTGAGTCAGAGCAATTAACTAGACAACTGACTAAATCATATTCTCATGGTATTTAAAAATTTAGATGTTTCTGGGGAATTGAAAGCAAATATTTTTCATCTTCATATTGTGTGCATTTCCATGGCTCAGGAAGCCAGAATTTTTATCAAGCTGCAATCTATCACTTCAGTTCAGTCGCTTAGTCATGTCCGACTCTTTGCGACCCCATGAATCGCAGCACTCCAGGCCTCCCTGTCCATCACC
>SJXQ01008638.1:0-24592 GCA_006408695.1 Aepyceros melampus
CAAGTCAACTAGAGTCATGAGTTTTGCTTGTAAAATCAACTCTCAATTATTCCCTACGTGAGTTACTATTTGGTAGATTTTCCACAAGGAATGTTAATACCAGGCTGACTTTCTCATGCTATAAGCATTCTCTCAAACCGACAACCTGTCCCCCCTTGGTGAGTGCCTCTCAAGGGAAAGTCATTTTAAATGCCACTCACCTAAAGCAAATCATAATTAGGAAGGGAAATTAGGTTAGGAATGCTGTGCATCCCCAGGCCAAATAAACTATTCATTCAAAATTTTGAATCATTAGTACCAGAGTCCTGCTTCCTATAACAGGGAAAAACTGGTTGCTGGTAGAACTGTACCTTTCTTTAAGACAGATGATATTTTGGAAGCCGGGAAAAACTGGTTGCTGGTAGAATTGTACCTTTCCTTAAGACAGATGATATTTTGGAAGCATACTTCTAAAAGTCTAATCCAGAACTCTGGGTGACTCAATAATCTGCATTTTCACAAGTGGGTCCTAGAGAACAACAGGGCAGGTTTAGGGCCTTCATTGTATTCTAAGAAGTAGATTCAAGGAGCATTCTTCCAGTTGTTGCTTATCTTTTTTTTAGTTCCCCCTCCCTTCCAAACCAACGTTGTGTAACAGGAAAATCAAAATGGCATCGGTGTTGCCAACAGAGCTGTCTAAAATAGAGGTGGGAGGCCATCAAGGAAGAGTGACTGACATATGTCTCAGCCCAGATGGGGCTTCCCCAGTGGCTCAGCAGTAAAGAATCATCCTGCAATGCAGGAGTTTCAGGAGACACAGGTTCGATTGCTGTCAGGAAGATCCCCTGGAGAAGGGCATAGCAACCCACTCCAGTATTTTTTCCCGGAGAATCCCATGGACAAAGGAGCCTGGTGGGCTACAGTGCATCGAGTGCCAGAGTCGGACACGGCTGAAGTGGCTTAGCACCCGTGCACGCACAGCCCAGATGAAATCTGAGCTTCAGTCACTATTGTCTTAACATAGGCATCCAGACCATCTTCCCATGATCCAGAAACTCAAAATACTTATTTGACCCTTACCCTAAAATAACTCAGGACAGCTTATCCATTAAGGATAAATACTTCCTTTCTTGTGTCATAGTTAATCATAATGCCTGCCAGACAATTTTAACAATGTTGTGGCTTTTGCCTTATAAGCCCCTGACTCTCTTTCCAGGAACACTCTTGTTTTACCAAATCTGTGTCTCCTGAACTGCAAATCTTAAGACCCCGAATAAAGTTCTTTTTGTTCTTTGTAGCCTTGATACTGATTATTGTTTGACATTTGATATGTGTTTTAACTTAATGAAAAGTAAATTGCAGGATACACTTCCAATCTCAGGATAAAAAGTAGGATTTTTTAAAAGTTGAACATTCAAAATACTATAAAATCCATTGAGGCCAGATACGATTTTTTTTCTCTTATGAATGAGTGAAGAGAGTTTAAACATGTGTTCTTGACTAAATATGCCATCCATTTATTTCCCTTGATTAGTGATTTTTTTCATTTTTTTAAACCCAAAGCTCTTTCTTCAAAAAATCTTATTTAATATACCAATTTTTAAACAGATGAAACAAGGCTACCCTGGTTGAAATGAGAATGGAGGCTCAGAGCCACTTTTATGCTCATCACTTATCAACCTGCAGATCCCAGAAAAACTTTTGTGCAACCCTAGGATTCTGTAAGCAGTGGTTTGTTCCACTGCTCAATATACTCTTAATTTCATTATTGGATAAAGACAATCTTCAGAGAAATACATATTTTAAAAGTGATTTGGGCCTTCATAGAATTGTCAGACTTCCCAGATAGCACTAGCGGTAAAGAATCCGCCTGCCAAGGCAGGAGACACAAGAGACACAGTTTCGATCCCTGGGTTGGAAAGAACCCCTAGAGGAGGAATTGACAACCCACTCCAGTATTCTTGCCTGGAAAATTCCATGGACAGAGGAGCCTGGCAGGCTACAGTCCCTGGGTCACAGAGTTAGACATGACCGAGCACACATACACAGAATTATCTGAAAGTATGAATTAAATTTATTCAAATTGCATTTGTTACCCTGTTTTTTAATTAAACTAGATTTACTTTAAAAGTAACCCAAGGATCAAGAATTATATTTAGTATAATGGCCAAAAGCATAGACTTTGGAACTAGATTGACCACGTTTCAAATCCCAGTCTTTCCCTTTATTAACCACATGACCTCAACCAAGTTACTTGACTTCCCTATGCCTTTGCAAAAAAAGGAGATTAGGACAGCAATACTATCTACCTCAGAAAACACTGTATTAACATGCTATATATAAATGAGAAATAAATGAATTCTAGTTTATAAAGCAATCAGAAGAATGCTATAAAATGCAATAAAGTGAACAGTCAGAAAATTCTTTTCTGTAGCCTCAGTATTAAGAAAATTTCTTTCACCCAAAAATATGTATTTTTATTATGAAAGCACTGTGATTCTTATAAATGAATACCTCTTCACTGTGGCAAAAATACGAAGATATGTCTCCACTGCTCCCTGTAAGGCCCGTGGGAGAAAAATTAGATGACTTCTCACTGAAACTATGCAAAGCCCCAGAGTATTTTAAAAGTAATCCACATAACTACTACTAGGTCAAAGCTGGCACATATGTGTATAAAACCTATTACTCTCTTTGGGCTACAAGTACTCTTTCCATTACACCTAGGTGGAAGGAACCGCAAGCCCAAAGAAATGAATACAGAGCATGTTTATAAAATAGTAAATATAAGAAAATAGCATAGGTTTTTATTTATCAAAAATTCATATTAACTTATTATGTATCATTAATTTAAAATATTAATATTAAATAATATAAACTTCATAATAGATGGGAAGACAATGGAAATAGTGACAGACTTTATTTTCTTGGGCTCCAAAATCATTGCAGATGTTGACTGCAGCCAAGAAATTAAAAGACAGGGCTACAAGTACTCTTTCCATTACACCTAGGTGGAAGGAACCGCAAGCCCAAAGAAATGAATACAGAGCATGTTTATAAAATAGTAAATATAAGAAAATAGCATAGGTTTTTATTTATCAAAAATTCATATTAACTTATTATGTATCATTAATTTAAAATATTAATATTAAATAATATAAACTTCATAATAGATGGGAAAACAATGGAAATAGTGACAGACTTTATTTTCTTGGGCTCCAAAATCATTGCAGATGTTGACTGCAGCCAAGAAATTAAAAGACACTTGCTTCTTAAAAGAAAAGCAAAGACAAACCTAGACAGCACATTAAAAAGCACAGACATTACTTTGCCAACAAAGGTCCATATAGTCAAAGTATGATTTTTCCAATAATCATGTATGGATGTGAGAGCTGGATCATAAAAAAGGCTGAATGCTGAAGAATAGATGCTTTTGAATTGTGATGCTGGAGAAGACCTTGAGTCCCTTGGACAGCAAGGAGATCAAACCAGTCAGTCCTAAAGAATATCAATCCCAAATATTCATTGGAAGGATGGATGCTGAAGCTGAAGTTGCAATACTTTGGCCATATGATGCGAAGAGCCAATTCATTAGAAAAGACCCGGATGCTGGGAAAGACTAAGGGCAAGAGGAAACAGGGGTGACAGAGGATGAGATGGTTGGATGGCATTACCAACTCAATGGACATGAGTTTGAGCAAAGTCTGAGAGATACTGAAGGACAGAGAAGCCTGGCATGCTGAAGTCACTGGAGTCACAAAGAGACAGGTATGACTGGGCGACTGACCAACAACAAAATGTGTTGAATACCTATTCAATAGGCACTCTGTTGAATATTTTACACATATTCTGTCATTTAGTTTTCACAACAAATCTTTGGAGCCAATAAAATTATGATTCCCGTTTTACAGATAAGGTAATTAAGAGTTGGAGAGATTAAGCAATGACACATAGGTAGTAAGTATCAGGGTTAGGACTCAAACCAGTTTTACCTGACTCCAAATCTGTGTTCTAAGCTGCTCACAAAACATGACTTCATGTGACATACATGAAAAATAGGAATGAAGAAAAGAAAACTAACGTAAGATATATTGCAAGAAGGAAACCATGGAGTTCAGCGGCTGTTCCAATGTATTAAAGAAAGGGAGGGAGTTAAAGATGACTCAAGTTTGAAGTGTGAGTAACATGGAGAATAGGCACATTGTTCAAAGAGAGAAGTCAAGAAGAGCTGGCTTCTGGCAGAGTGATGAGTTCATACGTAAACAGCACTTGTTCCAGAGCAGGAAGCAGTGTGTACCGCAGAGTGTTACTATTTTCACATTTGCTTATGCTACTCAGCCATCAGATTTTCCAGAAGCCTAGGCAGAGGCTAGACTGGAACTCCTACTTCTTGACAGTCTGATCAGATTTTTCTATTCTCCTTTACTATTTGAACAATAAGCATGATTTTAAAAGTGGTCAGAAGAAAAAGAAATTAAAGAAAGGTGCTAATTTCTTAAGGAATGGGTAGTCTTTTTCTCTAGGAGTTAAAGCAATGAACACATCCTTCTGCACAACAGCCACCAGTATTTTGGCAAGAGCTATACAGAGAATATCAAAATGGGCAGTGCCATCTCAGCAGAAATAATAGAAGTTCCACTTTTTGTGAAAACTTCTGTTTCTTCCACAGCTACCACCATGACTACCACCACCACCATCACAAGATAAGGGGAAATTTTCTGATAAAAAAATTCATGATTGATAAAAAAATGTTAGGTTTCTGCTTTTAATTAGTTGTTGACTTAGGCTGACTTTTCTGTGCTTACCTAGTTCCCTCCTCTACAGACTTGGTAGGTTGTTTAGATTTTATTTAGCTCAGTCTTCACTTTGACTGAACCGATGCTACAGTTCTTGTCCAGTGTTTTATATTTCATTATTTTAAAAGGTGGAGAGGAGAGACCAAACAATGTTAAAGCTGAAAGTACTGCTACTGTTTATTTTGTACAATTCCTTCAGTTTATTAGCAAACAAAAAAATGAGGCACAGGGTCTTGATTCAGCTGGTCAGCAACAAAGTCCACTCTAGAACTGAGCTGCTGCTGCTGCTAAGTCGCTTCAGTCGTGTCCGACTCTGTGCGACATCACAATTTTGGGCTTCACCCAATGCACCACTGTGTCTTTTCTAACCAGCTGGTTTAGAAATATTCACCTTGGGACTTCCCTGGTGGTTCAGTGGTTAACACATCATGCTTTCAAAGCAGGGGACATGGGTTCAATCCCTGGCCAGGGAATGAAGATCCCACATGCTGCGTAACATGACTGAAAAAAAATATTCACCTTGGATGAACTCAGAGTGAGTCACAGGGAAAAAAAAACAAACAAAAAATACAAGGCCTCACTGACTGGAGAGAGATTTATGTGTAGGACTTAAGGTTCTTATAAAATGAAATCTCATAACACTTCACTTGAGACATAAAAAAAAACTGTGTTATGTGCTGATTATAGCACAGTATAATAGCAAAGTCTTCAGACAGAATCTCTGGTCTCACCACAGCAGACACAGCATACCCTCAGAAAACCTGCTCCTGTGACTACAAAAGAAAGAGATGGTACCTTTCTACCTGGGAGTGCCCACAACAAAATCTGCAGTTGGTTCCCACTTTGACTTTGCTGCCAGAAAAGGAAAAAAAAAAAAAAAGACAATGTTCTGAACTAGGCATACAGGAAATAAATTGGGTGATAGCGGGTGCCAGCCAAGTCCTCCAGCAACATCCCAGCTCCCCATCTTCAATTCTCTTTTTCTTTACTGCTGACCTTTAGAAGGATACAGAAATACTGTTGTAAATAGAAAACTCAAAAATGGAAACTCTAGTGAGAGTCAGCTGGCACTGGTGAAGAAGCTGTGTGCAGAAGTACATGCTGTCTGCACCAGGGGCTGGCTCTGCTCACAATCTCTGTGGTGAGCTGTAAAGCTTAATACAACCATCTGGTGGACACCCTGGAATTCCACAGAGATAGGCACTAAATGAACACAGAAAAGACTTATAAAGGTAATTCATTGTTTTTATAGATCAGAATCTTTTTACCATCTAGACAAGAGTGAAAATGAAAAAATGAAATTAACTGCTTTCCCCTTTTGAGGTAAAAGCAATCTGGAAAACAAATAACTGCCCACTCTGAACATAAAGGAACATATCTCCTCTGACACTTGCGTGCCTCAAGTCTTCCAAGGGGTTCTTTTCTTAATGATGGGCTTTATGCCATTTACAACCCCAGATCCAAATACTTAGTATATCTCTTACTCTAAAACAAACTTTTTTAAAAAGTTGCACTAATATTCATTTATTTATTCATTTATCAACAAATTTTTATGAGTGTCTCTGATGTGCCAGGCATTATTTTGGGTGCTGTGGATATAGCAGTGAATAAACTAAATTCCTGTCATGGAACTTATATTCTGTTTGAAATCTCTCCCTGGATGTTTGTTGGATCAATGAATGATAAATAATACTGGGGGTAGCCTGTGAGAATTAGGTGAATTAGAGCATAAAGATGTGCTCAGTTGCTCAGTCATGTCCGACTCTTTGAAACCCCATGGACTGTACCCCACCAGGCTCCTCTGTCCATGGGATTTTTCATGCAAGAATACTGGAGTGGGTTGCCATTTCCTCCTCCAGGGGATCTTCCAGACCCAGGGATCGAACCCTCATTTCCTGCATTGGCAGGCAGATTCTTTGCCACTGTGCCACCTAGGAAGCCCAGTATAGAGATGGGCTGTGAGCTATATAAAACCTAAGATTAAAAAATATATACATATATATTTTTAAATTGATCCTTGAATTTCATCTCATTCCTGTTCAACTCTCTCTTTAGGTTTGGCTAGACTGCTATAACATAAAATAGAAACAATTCCTAAGAAGTATTTTTCCCAAGACACTGAGCATAAAATAGCAACAAAGGAAAAAGAGGTCCTTATAAACAGAAAAGAAAATAGAACCTGGTAATGATCACCCTCATCCAGTGAAGTCCTACATGCTTCTACAAGCATCAGGTTTTTTAAAATCCAGTGAATCTCAAAGACCAGCACTAAGATAAGTAACAATCTGGTGGAAAACTTACTTCAAGGATGTTCAGAGATGACCTTCCACAGCCTGGACTTTGGGGTTGCATGTTGGTTAAGTTCATTGATCCAGTGGATTACTGCTGACCTCCAGTCGGTGGCATCTTAATTTTCAGTGTCCTGGGTGGTGCAGTCAGTGGAGGGATGGGTCAGACAAACTCGAGTGTTTCATAATGTAGTCAGGCACAGAGCAGGCCCTTTGCCTCTGGGAAGTAAAGTTATGAGGATAAAAGCTTATGACGGAAATCACTTCTAGCATCAAGGAATGTTAACAAACAGGGCAACATAGACAACAAAGCCTAGGTAATTATTAAAACAGATCTCCAAAGGAAGGCCATCACTGGATGGAGCTCTCTCTCACTCTACCCTCCTAAGCTCACCAAATGAAAGAAGTTTATTATTACATCAGGAAAAGGTTTTTAAAAAAAATACCAAAGCCCATAATATTTGCTACCAAAAATAATGCTACCTTCGTCTCAGGGTAGTTTCTCCTTAGAAGGTAAATCTATAATAAAAGGAATGAGCTAGGTTTTATTTGCCCTCCCTCTTGTACAGAGTACCATAAATATTACTATTGGCTACATTCATATCCAAGAAAAGAGCTGAAGTCAAACAACAGTTTTCAAATGATACCAGGGATATGCAGGTTAAAAAAAATCCTTAAAAAAAAACCCAAAATATAAACATGAACAAGAATATAAAACAACTTGATGAGGTCCAGAGTACAAGTTGCTTCCATCCTGAGGAGAGAATTAAGAGGCAGGTTCAAATCCTAATTTGCTCCCTGGATCATCCTCTCAGGCAGAAGGACAACTTCATTAATGAAGAAGGACAACTTCATTACCAGTAATGATAAAGCAGTTAGAAGCAGTTCTTAATTAGAGGAACCCAAGTAATGATGAGCAATAGATAAAATACATATATTGAAAGAACATGTACAAAACCAGTATTATTTTTGTGAAGTATTTTGTATCAGAAAGACTTGGGGAGGGGGAGATAGATGCGGTGGGGGTGAGGGCTGGAAGCAGATGTAAAATGAGGAGAGGAAGCATAAGCAACACTTGTAAAAATGGTTGTTAAGTAATTCAATCTTTTGCTCTTTAAAACTTTCAAAATATTTTGAGTATAGGTTCTCTTCTTCTTCTCTTTCAAGTTCTCATTCTTTTCTCCAGTTTTCTTTAATGGCTTTTTCTCCCTTTGGGGCCTTTTCCTTTTTCTTTGTCTCTATCTTCTCCACACTGCTAAGCTCCGAGGTTCTGTGGTTAAGAAAGGGATGATATGAGAAGAGAGAATGAGAGTGTGATCAGAATTACAGACTGAAACATTTGCCTCCCTTAAGCCCTAGGTCTACAAGGATGTCTATATAACCTGGTAAACAAGATCACAGAACATGGCAGAAATGAAGACTTAGGAAAGAAAGTCCACCATTGTAAAGTCCAGTCATGAAACACGTTCAGACATGCACAGTCACCTGCTGCACTTCCGTATATTCCACCATCTGGAGTTGATATTACATAAAAGCATAATAGGAAGCGCCGAATGCCAGAAGGTATGCATGAAAGAGATGACTAAGAACACCATCTTGCCAGGGACCGAAGTCCAGTGTTTAAGATGGACAGGTTGTTGTCCATACATTCTTGCAAAGCCAAGAAGTGTGGCTTTCCAGAGCTGTTTCAAATGATTTCGCATTTCAAAATGCATGAAAATTGTTCATCTTGTGAAATAGGCATAATCATTGCTGGCATTACAGGGACTTAAAAGGGCCACTATGTACCCAGGAAAAGAACCCAATACATCTAATAACAAATGTTCACCCTCCATCCACAAGTAAAGTATAAAATGAAACAAAATACACAAACAGAAAAAATAAAGAATGCTAATGAAGATATCTTGAAAGGTAACCACCAGGGGCTTCCCAGGTAGGGCTACTGGTAAAGAACCCATCTGCTAATGCAGGAGACATGAGACACGGGTTCAATCCCTGGGTTAGGAAGATCCCCTGGAGGAGGGCATGGACACTCCAGTATTCTTGCTTGGAGAATCCCATGGACAGAGGAGCCTGGTGGGCTACAGTCCATAGTGTCACAAAGAGTTGGACACAACTGAAGCACAGCATACACACCATTATTTTTATTATTAAGCTACTGGAATATTTTGAAGTGTTAATTGCCTTTCTTTTCCTCCTCTGTGTCTTTTTATTTTTCTTCCACCTTCAACTTGCCTCCCAATTCAGGCACATAGAAATGATACATTTATTGCCTCCAAGTAGTTTTGAGACAAGACAGAAAGTGGAAGATGGCAGCAAATCATTTTCATCATTCTTCCAGGATCTTAAGAGAACACAGTGGTTTTGTGAAGGGGACGTATGTTTCTTGCTGAAGATCGAAAAAGTGTCTTGGCTAAAAATAAAAAGGGAAGAAGACTGTCATAAATAGATTTCCTCTGATCTAGGTTGGCAGCTGAGAGGAGAAGAGAGAGAGAGGCGGAGGCTTGCGATTCTGAGAGCAAAGTAGACCGGAGCCCATGTCCTACCAGAATACTAGTGCAGCAGCGAGACCCAGAGAGAAAAGGCTGCCTGCTGTGTCTTGGCTGGGAGAGCACAACAACCTAAGTACAAAATTTTCAGCTAACGTCCACAGGTAAAGGTAAAGAAGATCATTCCCACAGGTGATGTATAAATTAGGGCTTTTAGCTTGGCAGCGTATTGCACCTGGTTTGAGCAAGAAAAGAATGTATTACCTTAAAAGTGGAATTTACTGGAAGGTTATAAGGAGGTTCAGGCCTTCCAGATGGTACTAGTGGTAAAGAACCTGCCTGCCAATGCAGGAGAATGAGAGATGTGGGTTCAGTTCCTGGGTTGGGAAGATCTGGAGGAGGGCAGGGCAACCCACTCCCATATTCTTGCCTGGAGAATCCCATGGACAGAGGAGTCTGGCAGGCCACAGTCCATAGAGTCACAGTCTGACACGACTGAACTGACTTAGCATGCACGCATGCACAGAGGGAAGTTCAAGGAACCAAAAGCAATTTGGGAAGATCTAGCTCCAGAAGAGGAAGATTGAAGTAATGTTGATGGCCTGAGTAACAGGAAGTACAGGCTTCCTTCAGGGTGCTGACACCAAGTTCATCAGTACAATTTTTTCCCATCCTGAGTCACTCCTCATAAATTTTAAATTCCAGGAAGAGCTGGATGAAACTTACTTAGGTCCCTTTTCAGCTAAGGAGGGTAGAATAATTTGTCTGATACTTGCAGGAGCTGGTAGGTATTGGAAAGGTTAACTCCTGAAAGGAAAATTTAACTGCTATTACAAAAAATGACAGAAAAAATGGATGCTGGGCAGGCATAAATAATACATGCCAACTATAGGTGCCAACTTTATATATACATAAATCTCATATGGTTGATCACTTTTTTTAAAAAGTATTTATTTATTTGATTGTACTGGGTCTTAGGCTGGGCATGAAGGATCTAGTTCCCTGACCAGGGATGGAACCTGGGCCCCCTGTGTTGAGAGTATGGAGTCTCAGCCACAGGACCACCAGTGAAGTCCCCTGGTTGATTACTTTTTGATACACTGTTCATGTGTAATAATCAGCTGGAAGAAGCTGAGGTTCAATTTTTTTGAGTATTTAACTATTCACTGATCCTTCATTCTCTCCAGTTCCTTTATATTCTTCCAGTCCTTGCCTATCCCTCCAGCTTCATCCTCAGTCCCCTTCCTTCAGCACTGTACATTCCCATAATACTAAGGGACATGCAGTTCCTTGAATACATTATCTTATTTCATATTCACAAGTTTTTATACATGCTACTCCCATTGCTTGGAATGACCATACCTATTCCTTGTCTGCCTGCACAATCCACTCACCCAAATCAAACATTTCCTCTTTCAGTTCAGTTCAGCTCAGTCGCTCAGTCATGTCCGACTCTGCGACCCCATGAATCGCAGCACGCCAGGCCTCCCTGTCCATCACCAACTCCTGGAGTTCACTCAGACTTGCGTCCATCGAGTCAGTGATGCCATCCAGCCATCTCATCCTCTGTCATCCCCTTCTTTTCCTGCCCCCAATCCCTCCCAGGATCAAAGTCTTTTCCAGTGAGTCAATTCTTCGCAAGAGGTGGCCAAAGTACTGGAGTTTCAGCTTTAGCATCGTCTTTCCAAAGAAATCCCAGGGCTGATCTCCTTCAGAATGGACTGGCTGGATCTCCTTGCAGTCCAAGGGACTCTCAAGAGTCTTCTCCAACACCACAGTTCAAAAGCATCAATTCTTTGGCCCTAAGTCTTCTTCACAGTCCAACTCTCACATCCATACATGACTACTGGAAAAACCATAGCCTTGAATAGATAGACCTTAGTTGGCAAAATAATTTCCTCTTTAGGGATATCTTTTTCTCCCTTTTTATCCTTTCCCCGTCACTTCTCTTCATCATGGTATCCCCAAATAAATTCATTTTTCTATTGCAATTATTTGCTCATATATTTGCCTCACCTATAGATACATGCAGAGAAGGCAATGGCACCCCACTCCAGTACTCTTGCCTGGAAAATCCCATGGACGGAGGAGCCTGGTAGGCTGCAGTCCATGGGGTAGCTAAGAGTCGGACACGACTGAACAACTTCACTTTCACTTTTCACTTTCATGCATTGGAGAAGGAAATGGCAACCCACTCCAGTGTTCTTGCCTGGAGAATCCCAGGGACAGGGGAGCCTGGTGGGCTGCTGTCTATGGGGTCGCACAGAGTCAGACATGACTGAAGGGACTTAGCAGCAGCAGCAGCATAGATACATGAGCTTTTAGGAGTAGTTTCTGAATAAATAGTTGTTGAGTTGGGACTTCCTTGGTGGTCCAGTGGTTAAGAGTTTGCCTTCCAAAGCAGGGGACTTGGGTTCAATACCTGGCTAGGGAGCTAAGATCCCACATGCTTCAAAGTAAAAAAACCAAAACACGAACAGAAACAATATTGTAACAAATTCAACAAAGACTTTAAAAAAAATGATCCCACACACAAAAAAATCTTAAAAAAAAAACCTTGTTGAATATATTAGTGAATTTTCCAATCATATACCAATATTCACCCAGGGCTCACTCTGCTTGGAGTTATATACAGGAGATATAGCAAGGATTCATACAAAATGTTTACTGCCACATTAATTCCCTGTTGGGGTATGCAGTGAGAAGGAAAAGTGTTCTAGGCAAGACATAGGTTTTCATTAGAATGCCTGAATATTCACTATTCCTTAATTCCCATGTCTACTTGCAAGCACATTGCACCATTTCCTGCCTATTTTATTTGCTGATATTACTTTTGCAAATTTTGTCTTCATTTCATTTCTGTAATGGTAAATTTCATACTCTAAATTATTTATAAATTACTAATGAAATACTGGTTTTACATTTCACTGCACAGCACTGTCCCCTAAGAGCAACGGTGCAGGAGCCAGATTGCCTGGGTGTGCATCCCGGCACTGGTCAGGTGACTCTGGGCCAGAATATTCAAACTCTGTGCCTCAGGCACCTAATCGATAAAAGTAAGGTCCGTAATAGTACCCAACACATTGAATCATTGAGAGGGTTAAATGGGTCACAGATGTAAAGCACTTAGAACATTGGTTGGCAGGTAAAAAGTGCTAAATAAATGTTAGCCACTATTCTTATTGAAACAAAATGTATACCCTGCCATAGTATCATTTTTCGTCATTAAAATAATACAGTACATGAGAAGTATAATTACAGAAAGCATTCAGAAAACATGAATTTGTTTCTATCACAGTAGGATTCAGGATCTTTGGTGTAATAATCAGGACACAAGAAACAGTTCAAAACCACTGCAATTCAAAACCATCCTTAGGAGCTAATGAATGAATGAATGGGGAAATAGTGTAATATGTGGATGTGCTAATTCACCTTCAGCTGTGTCTGACTCTTTGTTGATCCCATGGTAGCCCACCAGGCTCCTCTGTCCATGGGATTCTCCAGGCAAGAATACTGAAGTGAGTCACCATGCCCTCCTTCAGGGGATCTTCCCGACACAGGAATTGAACCCGGGTCTCCTGTGGTTCTTGCATTGACAGGCAAGTTCTTTACCACTAGCGCCATCTGGGAAGCCCAAAATAGGGTAAACAGAAATCCAAACCCACTCAGGGATGCTTCCTCACAGAAGAGCTTAGTGACTGGGAAATAACCAAATAGGAGTCAATGAGATTACTTAATCTGAAGTGGCTAAGAGAGGAAGGGGATTGCCTCTAGTTGGGAGAATTGCCTCTAATGACCTTTGTTAAAGGAAATTCAAATAACTTATTTACTCACTGTAAGTCCAGTTGAAATGAAGTTGGTACCATATAAAACTGGCTTTCCTAGTTTTCTAGACGTGTTGGTCACTCAGTAAGATTTATGTAATAAAATATGTTATAATCTTGTTCAGGAGTTTCCAAATTGTCACACTATGTTTGGAAAGCCAAACATTTCTGTAGTTTGTGCTAATTGATTAAGGACACTATATCTTTTCGTAGTCATGAAAATAAGCATTGGCTCTAATGTCCTGGATTAAAGCCAATTGATTTTTAATGACACTCAAGCTTTAAGACAACTTAAATCACTAAAATACCTTCCCTCCTCCCTAATCATTCAGTTTATCTTTTGATGGGATGTGTATTAATGAGTAAAATCAGATTACTGGCTAGGGAAAAATAACTGGCTATTTTGGCATGTCTGGAATAACATGTGAGGATGCCTTACTCATGAGTAAGACACCTTACTCTGGAAAGCATAGTATAGAATGAATAGTATTCTATAGTATTCTGTATTATTTATAGAATGAATGAATAAACGAGTACTAGAACAATCTTACTTAATAGTTTATATGGACTAAATGTGCTATATTCATTAAACACATTTCTAAGTTTAGGAAGACTTCCATTTTTAATAAAGATGCCTAAGAATCAATGCCATGACTCCTATTTAAGTGTTTGATATGACAATACAATCATCCTCTGGAAAAGATAACACACTGTATTTTCATATCTAGAACATCAAACCTGAGCAATCTATGTTAGATGTTAGTTTCAAAACAGTTGTAGCAATGTTTCTGTTAATTTGAAAGCAAAAGTGTGAAAGCATTAGTCAATCAGTCACATCCAACTCTTTGCGATCCTGTGGATTGTAGCCTGCCAGGCTCCTCTGTCCATAGAATTCTCCAGGCAAGAATACTGGAGTGGGTGCCATTTCCTCCTCCAGGGGATCTTCCTGACCCAGGGATTGAACCTGTGTCTCCTGCACTGGCAGATGGATTCTTTACCACCAGGAAAGCCATGTTAATTTGAAATAAAATATTAAATAGATGACATCTTTTATTAGCTCTGTACAGTACATTAGGTGCAGCTTCATTTTGTACAATGCAAGAAGGCACTAAATCTCCCCATGAATGGTGTGAAAGTAAACTCTTATTCAGGCATTAAAAAAAATAATTTTATTTATTTGTTTATTTTTGGCTACGCTGGGTCTTCGATGCTGCACGGACATTTTTCTAGTTGCGAAGTGTGGGAGCTACTCTCTAGCTGTGGTATGCCATGGGCTTCTCTTTGAGGTGGCTTTTCTTGTTGTGAGCACGGGCTCCAGTGCACTCGGGTTTCAGTAGGTGCCGCACATTAACCCAGCAGTTGTGCCTCCCGGGTTCCATAGCTGTGGTGCATGGACTTAGCTGCTCTACTGCCATGTGGGATCTTCCCAGACCAGAAATTGAACTTGTGTCTCCTTCACTGGCAGGCAGATTCTTTACTAACACTGAGCCACCAGAGAAGTCCCTTATTCAGGTATTTGAAAACTATTTTGTTCCTGAGGAAGAAATCTGGAACAGAAATTTTCCTGGCTTCTGACCAATAATTTTGTTATTATGTCACCCAAATAATTTTCAGCTTATTATGTCAGGAAAGCATAAAGCTAATTCTTTCCCACTTTTTACAACTGGGAACCCCTGAGGTTAAATCTCTGTTTAGTTATAAATATGGGAAAGTGAAAGTGAAATCACTCAGTCGTGTCTGACTCTGCGAATCTGTGGCCTGTAGCCTACCAGTCTCCTCAGTCTATGGAATTTTCCAGGCAAGAATACTGGAGTGGGTTGCCATTTCCTTCTCCAGGGGGTCTTTCCGACCCAGGGATGGAACCCAGGTCTCCCGCATTGCAGGCAGACGCTTTACCGTCTGAGCCATCAGGGAAGATATGGGAAACAATATATCAAATATATATATATATATACACACATATATATATAAAATCTTGTTTAAATTCATTTTGCCAAAATTCTATCAAGCTCTATCATCTCCACAAGAGAAAACATGGTTTGAAATAATTAAATGAAAAACAAATATTGCTTTCACATTCACTGTTTCAAACTTCATGCATCTGCCTCTATTACAGACAAGAATACTGGAGTGGGTTGCCATTTCCTTCTCCAGGGGTTCTTTCCGACCCAGGGATGGAACCCAGGTCTCCCGCATTGCAGGCAGACGCTTTACCGTCTGAGCCATCAGGGAAGATATGGGAAACAATATATCAAATATATATATATATATACACACATATATATATAAAATCTTGTTTAAATTCATTTTGCCAAAATTCTATCAAGCTCTATCATCTCCACAAGAGAAAACATGGTTTGAAATAATTAAATGAAAAACAAATATTGCTTTCACATTCACTGTTTCAAACTTCATGCATCTGCCTCTATTACAGGATCCACATTTGACTTCATCAAGGGCTTTGTTCCTGAGAATTCACTGCAGAGTCAAGAAAAGAAAATGAGTTATATGCAGCTGTATGGGGTTGTGTTCAGTTAATCATTTACTCTAAGTCATATGGACCGAAAGGCACGACCTATGGTAAATTAAAAGAGCAATGGACTAATAATTCATAGCTTAATCTGGATGCTGTTTTAAATCTCTTTGAATTTCCATTTTCCCACTGGAAAAATGGTGAAAATGCCTGCCTTGCATTTACTTATAGGAATTTTAGGAGGACTGAGATGCTGTATCAGAAATACTTTGAGACTATCTAAGGTTAGTTATATCATAATTCCTAGTATTTTAAAACAGCTTGGGTTTTTATTTTACATAGATACTAGTAAGGAAGACTGCGGAGGTAATGGTTCCTTCTAATACAAGCCTTTTTAAAGAAGTTTTTAACACATATCAACGACCAGAACAAGATAATATTTGTGATCCTTGATTACTTTAAAAAACAAAACACAATTTTTAAAAAGCACAAAAGTTAAAACTGGTAACTTTCCGTTCAGCTCAAAATTTATTTTAGAAATGATAACTTCACAACGAACTATTCACCTTCAGTCTTAAGCATATTTCTAGGGATGATTTAAATTTCTGATATTCTGGTTCCTACTGATGAATTTTCCATTTTGACAAGTTTTGATGAAGTCTATTCACTCTAGACAATTTATGCAAACCTAACTTGAATAGCTGATTTTTACTTTATCCCCTTGAGTTCCTAGAACTGCCCTGATTAAATTTTAAAATATAATTACAGGTAGCACACTGAGTCAGTCAGTTAGTCAGAGAAATCTGAGCTCTGAAAGCCTACTTCCTGCACCACACTGCATTAAGTGCTCTGGAGGAGGGCGGGGGTGGATGGGAACAGTCATCATGAAATGATTTAAGGATTATTATTAACACAACAGATCACCAAGCACAAAGTACTCAAGTGGAAACTCTATACACAGAAGTTCAAGAAATGGAGAATAAAAGAAGCACCTTTCTGGCTTTAACTACCTGTCCTATATATTTAGTAAATGTGTTTTGTAACTGCTAGTAGCTTTGCTGGCATCCCAACAAAATAAATTAAACAACGTTGGTCTACTTAACAAATGGGCAGTCTGGGTTGGTGGAGAGCAGTTCTTTAATTTATTTTACCTGGTAATACTGCTACAGCTTTACTAAGTGAAGGGTCAGGGAAACATTAAAAAAAAAAAAAACCTTTTTATTCTGGAATAATGTTAGATTTACAGAATGTTGCAAAAATAATAGAGTGTTCCAATATACCATTACTCAGTTTCCCTTAATATTTTACATTGCCATAGTACATTTTTTCAAAACTAAGAATCAACATTGGAATATCACTATTGATTAAACTGTAGAATTTATTCTAATTTCATTTATTTACACTAATACCTTTTTCTGTTTCAGGATTCAGTCCTTATACCCTACACTGCATTTAATAGGAGTGTCTAATGTCTTACTGCTGAGATTTAAAAAATCAACTGTTTCTGGGCAATGAGGCTAATCAGTCAAAATATTAATGTGGAGCAGTAATAAAAATAAATTGAGTGTTCAAGAGCCACCTAGGCACACCATAGTGTCAGATTCTTAACTTAGCAAAATGTATGATTTTGTAGGTAGTTATTAACCTCTTTTATTTACCTAAAGATGATTGTATCAAGACAAGCTCTACCATCATTTCTAGAGGGCTCTTGGTCATTGTTGTTTGGTTTTTCTTTTGGGGTCATTTTTTTTTTTTTGTATATCCATGAAAACGTTTTGATAAGATTATTCTTTTGCTATCACCTCATGGAACAACAGACTGGTTCCAAATAGGAAAAGGAGTACGTCAAGGCTATATATTGTCACCCTGCTTATTTAACTTATATGCAGAGTACATCATGAGAAACGCTGGACTGGAAGAAACACAAGCTGGAATCAAGATTGCTGGGAGAAATATCAATAATCTCAGATATGCAGATGACACCACCCTTATGGCAGAAAGTAAAAAGGAACTAAAAAGCCTCTTGATGAAAGTGAGAGTGAAAAAGTTGGCTTAAAGCTCAACCTTCAGAAAACAAAGATCATGGCATCCGGTCCTATCACTTCATGGGAAATAGATGGGGAAACAGTGTCAGACTTTATTTGGGGGGGCTCCAAAATCACTGCAGATGGTGACTGCAGCCATGAAATTAAAAGACACTTACTCCTTGGAAAGCTGGACTGGAAGAAACACAAGCTGGAATCAAGATTGCTGGGAGAAATATCAATAACCTCAGATATGCAGATGACACCACCCTTATGACAGAAAGTGAAGAGGAACTAAAAAGCCTCTTGAAGAAAGTGAAAAAGGAGAGTGAAAAGTTGGCTTAAAACTCAACATTCAGAAAACTAAAATCATGGCATCCAGTCCCATCACTTCATGGGAAATATTCGGGGAAACAGTGGAAAGAGTGTCAGACTTTATTTTAGGGGCTCCAGAATCACTGCAGATGGTGACTACAGCCATGAAATTAAAAGATGCTTACTCCTTGGAAGGAAAGTTATGAGCAACCTAGATAGCATATTCAAAAGCGGAGACAGTACTTTGCTGACTAAGGTCTGTCTAGTCAAGGCTATGGTTTTTCCAGTAGTCATGTATGGATGTGAGAGTTGGACTGTGAAGAAGGCTGAGTGCCGAAGAATTGATGCTTTTGAACTGTGGTGCTGGAGAAGACTCTTGAGAGTCCCTTGGACTGCAAGGAGATCTGACCAGTCCATTGAGATCAGCCCTAGGATTTCTTTGGAAGGAATGATGCTAAAGCTGAAACTCCAGTACTTTGGCCACCTCATGCAAAGAATTAACTCCTTGGAAAAGACTCTGATGCTGGGAGGGATTGGGGGCAGGAGGAGAAGGGGACAACAGAGGATAAGATGGCTGGATGGCATCACTGACTCGATGGGTGTGAGTCTGAGTGAACTTCGGGAGCTAGTGATGGACAGGGAGGCCTGGCGTGCTGCGATTCATGGGGTCGCAAAGAGTCGGACGCGACTGAGCGACTGAACTGAATGAGTAGCACAGATCCAGAACTCTATAAAGTGTGGTCCCTGGAGCAGGAGCCTAAGTATCAGGTAGGAACTTCTTAGTCATATAAGTATATGGGCCCCACCCCAGACCTGCAAATATATGGGCCCCACCCCACATCCTAAGAGATGATGCTGTGAAAGTGCTGCACTCCATATACCAGCAAATTTGGAAACACAGCAGTAGCCACAGGACTGGAAAATGTCAATTTTCATTCCAATCCCAAAGAATGTTCAAACTATTGCACAGTTGCACTCATCTCACACGCTAGGAAAGTAATGCTCAAGATTCTCCAAGCTAGGCTTCAGTAGTACGTGAACCGAGAATTTTCAGATGTTCAAGCTGGGTTTAGAAGAGTCAGATAAACCATAGATCAAATGGCCAACATCCATCAGATCATAGAAACAACAAGACAATTCCCGAAAAATAGCTACTTCTGCTTTATTGACTATGATAAAGCCTTATCAACTGTGTGGATAGCAACAAACTGGAAAATTCTTCAAGAGATGGAAATACCAGACCACAGACCACCTTACCCACCTCCTGAGAAATCTGTATGCAGGTCAAGAAGCAGCAGTTAGAACTGGACATGAAACAACAGACTGCTTCCAAATTGAGAAAGGAGTACGTCAAGGCTGTATATTGTCACCCTGCTTATTTAACTTATGTGCAGAGTACATCGTGTGAAATAACTAGGCTGCATGAAGCAAAGGCTGGCATCCAGTCCCATCACTTCATGGCAAATAGATGGAGAAACAGTGGAAACTGAGAATTTAGTGTCTTGGGCTCCAAAATCATTGCAGATGGTGGCTGCAGCCGTGAAATTAAAAGACACTTGCTCCTTGGAAGAAAAGCTGTGACAAACCTAGATGGCATATTAAAAAGCAGAGACATTACTTTGCTGACAAAGACCTGTCTAGTCAAAGCTATGGTTTTTCCAGTAGTCCTGGATGGATGTGAGAGTTGGATCATAAAGAAAGCTGAGTGCTGAAGAAATGATGTTTTTGAACTGTGGTGTTGGAGAAGACTCTTGAGAGTCCTTTGGACTTCAAGGAGATCAAACCAGTCAACCCTAAAGGAAATCAGTCCTGAATATTCATTGTAAGGGCTGATGCTGAAGCTCCATTACTTGGCCACCTGATGTAAAGAACTGACTCATTGGAAAAGACCCTGATGCTGGGAAAGATTGAAGGCAGGGGACAAGGGGAAGACACAGGATGAGGTGGTTGGATGACATCATTGACTGGATGGACATGAGTTTGAGCAAGTTCTGGGAATTGTTGATGGATAGGGAAGCCTGGCATGCTGCGGTCCATGGGGTCACAAAGAGCCGGACATGAGTGAGAAACTGAACTGAACTGACCCCAGATCTGAATCAGAATCTTTGTGAGTGGGGCCCAGCAATCTAGTTCAATAGTTCCTCCAGGTGATTTTGATGCACACTTAAGTCTGGGAGCCACTGCACTATAAACTGAAGTTAAAAAATGTACTTTTTAATTTTATTTTTTAAAAATTAATTAATTTTAGTTGGAGGATAATTACTTTACAGTATTATGGTTTTTACCTTACGTCGACATGGCTCAGCCATGGATGCACATATGTCCCCCTATCCTGAACAGCCCCCTCTCCACTAAATTAAATTCTGTTTTGTTTCAATTTCCTTGGTTTGTGGGAAAACAATTGTTATCTTGGTTCAAGATAACAATCCAAAAGGGGCAGACTGGGTATTGGGAGAATTGACAGTGACCTTCCTAAAGAAAACATTTTTGAGGACTTGCTGATTATGGAGAGTAGATCTGTGGAAAAAGCAAGTTAGGGATAGTTTGCATGGGGAAAATGCTACTAAGCTTTTTGGAAAAAAAAAAAAAAGCCCATTGTGAAATGAACCTTAATGTTGCTCTTGAAATACAAGTTAGTCTTCATATTTGTAAAATGTTGGCATTAATACAGACAAGTCTCAATAGTTATTAACATAATAAAGTTGAATTTAATGTTGATTAAAAAGAAAATTCTTTTGTTTTCAATTTTATTGTTTTAAATTTTTCTGCTTTTGTGAAATTATAAGTACAATAACTGAACAAAATTGAATCTTTCTTTGCTGATTGATGATCTTTCACAGTCTTAGAAACATTGTTCATTTTGAATTGTATGATATAAACATTATATGACAGTGAATTTAAAATAGACTCACCCTAGTAAACACTCTGGAATTTTGTTTGTTACATGGAAGAATAACATGTGGCTGTTAGGTATTTATTTTGTTGGTCTTTAATAAATGTTAAATCTCTTTATTGGCTTGTTTTCTTGGATTATGACTCTTATAAAGTAATTTTTTTATTGAGAGCCTACTGTTTAAGACTGTGCATTGCAGTAGATTTTATGTTAGAAAAAGTGTAGGGATTTTCTGTTACTGGTTTATCTCTTTGATGCTAAATGGAATGAGATACCTTATAAAGCAAGGACATTGGTATAACCTTTGTGATTTTTGATTCATTTCTTTAAAAAAAAAGCCCTGTTGACACTTGTTAAGGGTCAGGCACTGTGATACAATAGTGAACAAAACAGACTAGGTTTATGCCTTCTTGGGGTTTATATTCCTGACATAGAGACACATAAACCAAAAAAAAAAAAAAAAAAAAAGACACAAAAACCCAAAACCAAAAAACATGTTCATCAACTTACTAGATGAACTTAGTTCGAGTTCTTGGTTGCAAATAACAGAAATAGATTCTAGTTACCTCAGGCAGAAAAAAGATTTTTCTGGAAGATACTGAGGAACTTGGAAAATTACCAGGAAGTTTGGAAAATAAGATGAGGCCCAGCCAAAGTGGTACTATAGGAACGTTGTGCTCTGGATGCCACCACTTGCTGGCTAAATGCTCAGTGCCAGTATTACTGGCCCCCTGCCACAGAACATAATCCACCTTGCTGCTGGACTCTCGATTAGGGACATTGCTGCCACCCACTATATTGTCCATTGTGATGCAGTATAAAAACATCTTAACCAATGCTGTGCTTTTGTATTGTTCCTCAAGGTTCAAAATCCAGTCAAGAATATGAAGTTGACTATTAAGAGAATGGAAAAGGGATTATCTGTCCCCTTTTGTCTTCTTATCAGGAGGCAAGGCTGCGTTCTAATTTAAGATTTTACTAAAATAGGATGCTTAGTAGCCAAATTGCAAATGACTAATAGAGACAAAATAATTTAACTATTGCAAATTGTCTAAGTGTAATGTAGGAACAAAATGGGGACCAATATAGCGTCTTGACAGAAGACGCTATTACCTCCTTTAAATGGAGGTAATTAGGAAAGGCCTCCTCAAGCAGGAGATATTTAGTTGAGAACAGATTCATGAACTGTCCCAGTTTGCCTGAAACTGAGGAGGTTCTCAGGACATGGCACTTTCATTCTAAAAGTGAGAAAGTCCTGGATGAATTAAGATGAGTTGATAAGGAACTATCAACTCCTTCCAATCCCAAAGAGAAGCAACGCCAAAGAATGTTCAGACTACTGCACAATTGTACTCATCTTACACACTAGCAAAGTAATGTTCAAAATTCTCCAAGCTAGGCTTCAACAGTACATGAACCAAGAACTTTAAGATGTTCAAGCTAGATTTAGAAAAAGGAAGAGGAACCAGAGATCCAATGGCCAACATCCATTGGATCACAGAAAAAGCAAGAGAATTCCAGAAAAACATCTGCTTCATTGACTATGATAAAGCTTTTGACTGTGTGGATCACAATAAACTGGAAAACCACCTTACCTGCCTCCTGAGAAATCTATATTCAGGTCAAGAAGCAATAGTTAGAACTGGACATGGAACAACAGACTGGTTCCAAATAGAAAAAGGAGTACATCAAGGCTGTATATTGTGATTCTGCTAACTTAACTTACATGCAGAGTACATCATGTGAAATGCTGGACTGGATGAAGCACAAGCTGGAATCAAGATTGGGGGAGAAATATCACTAACGTCAGATACACAGATGACACCACCCTAATGCAGAAAGTGAAGAGGAACTAAAGAGCCTCTTGATGAAAGTGAAAGAGGAGAGTGAAAAAGCTGGCTTAAAACTCAGCATTCAAAAAATGAAGATCATGGTCTCCAGTCCCATCACTTCATGGCAAATAGAGGGGGAAACAGTGAGAGACTTTATTTTCTTGGGCTCCAAAATCACAGCAGATGGTGACTACAGTCATGAAATTAAAAGACACTTGGTCCTTGGAAGAAAAGCTATGACCAACCAAGACAGCATATTAAAACCAGAGACATTACTTTGCCAATAAAGATCTGTCTAGTCAAAGCTGTGGTTTTTCCAATAGTCATGTATGGGTGTGAGAGTTGGACCATAAAGAAAGCTGAGCACTGAAGAATGGATGCTTTTGAACTGTGGTGTTGGAGAAAACCCTTGAGAGTCCCTTGGACATCAAGGAGATCAAACCAGTCAATCCTAAAGGAAATCAGTCCTGACTATTCATTGGAAGGACTGATGCTGACGGTGAAGCTCCAATACTTTGGCCAGCTGATGTGAAGAACTGACTCATTGGAAAAGACCTTGAAGCTGGGAAAGATTGAAAGCAGGAGGAGAAGGGGATGACACAGGATGAGATGGTTGGATGGCATCACCAACTCGATGGACATAAGTTTGAGCAAGCTCTGGGAGTTAGTGATGGACAGGGAAGCCTCGTGTGCTGCAGTTCATGGAGTTGCAAGTTCAGACATGACTGAGTGACTGAACTGAACTGATAAGGAACTGTACATGACAGGAGTTGATAAGGAACCATACATAGCTAGATTGTTCCATGGCAAAGGAATATTGTTAAGTACTAAAGTCCCAAGGTGAAAAGATCCTGATGTGTTCAAGGAGCTGAGAAACCAGTGTGAGTGAGGGAAAAAGTTCCTAGGTAGGAAGGGAGAGGTAGGTAGGAGACAAAGCGTGCAGAGCCTCTAGGCTATGGCAAGTTTTTCAATTTTATTCTAAATAAATGAAGTGGAAAGTTATTGAAGGGTTTTAAGCAGGGCACTAGTATAATCTGATTTATAAAGACCACACTTGTTGCTGGAAGAGGAATGGATAAGAGTTGAGGGAGGGGAGAGGAAGGAGTTGGAAGTAGGTAAGAGTAGGAAGCAATTGCAACAATCCCAGGGAGAGTTGTTGGTAGCCTGAACTAAGGTGGTGGCTGTGGGACAGAAATAAGTGGATGAATTCAAAATACACTTTGGATATAGAATCAACAGGACCTGGTGGGTTGGATATAGGCTATGAAGGAAGGATGGGTCAGGATGACTCTAGATATGTGAAGTTTGAAGTGTCTGGTTTCAAAGAAAACAGAAGCAAGCAGTAGAAACCTACCTTTTCTTGCCAAATATAGCAACCCATCTTCTCTGGTATTCATATGATCTGCCATTCCTCTTGTTACATGAAACAAAATGTCCTTGCTCAGGTCTAAACTCAGCCCTTCACCCATTTACACTGCACCCTTTGCATTACTGTAACCCCAATAATCCTGGGGTTACAGTAGTGAATACAGCACAAGTCCCTGCTCTCGTGGAGCTTACATTCTAGTCAAGAGGTAACAGACAAATCCCAAATATATTTATAATTGGCTGATAGTAAAAATACTATGGTAAAAAAAAAAGTGGAGTAAGAAGAATGGAGAGTGCTTGGATTACAATGT